>PVLA01018171.1:0-15218 GCA_004027455.1 Hydrochoerus hydrochaeris | reverse complement strand
TATAGGGTAAATAATGTGCCAATATATAACTTTTGCCAGTTCTATATCCTGTGATACCAAGTTGGATGCTTGAAATCAGAACATTTATAACAAAGATAACAAGTACAACAAACTAGAACTTGACATGTTGACAGTCTCCGGACTTAAGAAAATGACAGAGAATATATAAATGATGCAGGTTAAATTTTAAAATGTCATGCCCATTGTAAATGCCCCAAATCTGAGGACATATTCTCCCAGTACTGTAAAATTGTCTGATATGGTGCAAAAAGTATTCTCTTCATTGGTGACTAAATGAAATTCCAACACAGGTCTTTTTGGTTTCACGTAAAACACTAGTTATCTTGGTTACTTCTCTTTGTTGAGATTATCTGATGCCCGACATGAAGGAAGGAAAGGTTTATTTCTTACAGTTTTGGGAGGTTTCAGTCCGTACTCAGCTGGCTCCAAGGCAGGGTGGCATGGCACTGGCAACACTTCGAGGTAGCAGCCAGAGCAAAAGGAAAAAAGTAAGCCTCCGCTCTCCCCTTATATTGTACACAAACTACCCCCCACCCCAGTAGGTGTAGCCCTCACAAAATCTCTGTGAGTTCCTCTTGCACAAAATGAGGATATTTACAAAGTAAGAGCCCTGGCTCCCTGCTGAGTCTCAGTTAAATTTCCTAACTGCTCAAGTTGACACAATGTCTCAACCATAACACTAGCCAACATTCCTGTCAGGTAGGAACTAGTACTTACTCATCAGCTGCAGTTCTGCTTGGGTTAGAGATACCGAGAGTTCTGTCCAAGGGGAAGCATTCTGTGAGAATTTCCTACACAAAATTTATAATAAAGAGTATCGCATGTTCTATGATTTGTAAATCACATCACATTATTTGAATACCATTAACATTTATAATCAACTTGTACTTGATTATATATGCAGATATTTCTCCCCTAGAGACCTGGTTGTTGAACACTGACCAGCACATCAGGGACTAAGCCAAAAACTAAAAGAGGTTGCACAGCCTGCTTGGCTTCTATCCTTTGAGTCCACACCCCTATCACTTTGGTTCACCAATCAAGAGAAATACAAAGGATTATAAAATTGCATCAAAAGGAAAAGACGTTACTCTTAAGACCCTAAGCAAATATTTAACCAACAACCCAGCCCTTCCTAAGAAGCTGCCACTCACACAGGGACAGCTCTAGGCTGACCTGACCACACCTGCCGTGTGGGAAAAGTGAAAGCCAATCCCGAACAGATGGCAGGCTTGGGCTCCTTGCCTCATAAATATCTGCCCCTTTATCAATTCCCATCAACTAGCTTTTGGGGGGCAGAGAAGGGAGAGGGGCTAAAAGGAAGGAATCCAAGAAATCTGAATCTCCCTATCAAATTTGGTACATGGGAACTGTATATTAAAGGCACTGTTTCTAGCTTCCAAAAAATGGAGTCCAGGTGAAGATTGTGGTTTGTCATTTATCTTAAAATCATCACAGCTAAGGACTTGGATGTCTTATAAAGGTAAAATAAAACACAACTATCAGACAAAGAAGTACAGAGATTTTTAAATATTCTGTTACTTAATGATCTTGTCTGGTAACTTTAGGCAAATGTTAACAACTATCATTAATTATCAAGGAGCTTCCTTGAGTGCAGGGGAAACAAAGGCAATGACACTTTTTTTTTCAAATGTGAAGCCCAGTCCTTCTCTTAAATCAAATTACTGGCTATCCACATTCCTCTTCAAGTTCCTGTCCATGTGTCTGTTCATTTTTTACATATAAAACATAAAATTGCATATTCATATTTTTCAAGAGTACTTTTCCATTTTTAAAATCGTAAGATTTACTTGCCCATCTCCTCCTGACACTGTAAAAAAAAAAAAAATTCCACCTAATATCTCTTGCTGTTATCTAAGAATCATAAGCCAGGAGGGAAATACTTCATTTGTGTAAAAGACTAACTGGTACAGATAAGCCGTCAGAGTAAGTTGCTTTTGACTCTCTTATAGTTTTGCAAAAAATAAATACCCAGACTTCTTTGGCCTCCACCTAAGAGAAGAACTGATATGACCACGTTGAAATGCTTACATACACACTTGCCAGAAAAGGGAAACGTCTCAGAGCACCTTCAAAATGCAAGTCATGGGCCAGCCTTGGGACATAATGGTGCTGATACTTAATTGGTACGCTCTTGAAAGCCATCAATTGCCCCCACAAGACTCTCCTGGTCTCTGAAAAGAGAAGTGCGTTTGGTGAAGGTAGACTGCTATCTGTAGGGCCTCAGCAGGGGGAAGAGTGGGAGAAACAGTCAGCCAGGCACTCTACAAGGTCTGAGTCCTGTGTGCATGTTTCACCAATTGGTTCTGGTGTAGGCGGCAGTAAGGATGAAGTGCAGCGTGATGAAATTTACACCCAAATAATCCAAAATACTTGCAAAACAATTTGGAAAAAAAAAAAATCAAGGTGCTACTTATCAAGCTTTGATATCTGCATAGAAAACACATACTTTCAAGCACAGACATTTACTATGTTTCATGTTCCAAATTTTGTACTTCTTTTTCTGTAATTCGTAATCTGGGAGCAAAACTAAAAACCTGTGGTCATCTTCCAGTAACTTGCCCTCTATATATAAGAACGCAGGGCTGGTGCTTTCCTGTTTGACCCTTAATAATTAAGGCAGAACAGCATCTATGCCTTCAGGGAATCGGAAAACTAAAGAAGTACATCATTCATTCATAGGAAAATTGCGAGGAAACGAAATGTTACATTATTGTTGCTTTAGCTGCTGGTGACTTCTACAGTATGAGTAATTCTGGTAAGAGAGGATACTGGGAAATTCAACAAGGTATTTCTACTCTAGCAATGCAGCAGCATTTCCTTAACTCCTGTCTGTGCTGGCCAAAACTATAGTTTTCTAACAAACTGCTGTTTCACAAAGAGGAATCTTTTGGGAGGTTCTGGGGTCCATGTGCCTGCCTGAATCCTGTCAGTGCTGGGGTAAGCTGTGTGATTTTGCACAAGTCACTTGCCTTCTATGAATATAGATACTACTACCTCTTATTGGTTGTGGTGAGGACTTACAGAAGCAGAAAGTCATTAGGATTGTATTGCTCCATTTTCATGGCTAGCACACATATACTTGGAAGACAAGAGGTTTTTACTAAACAAGAACTGAATACTAGCAAAACTATATGGAAACAACTGCTAAGAAAATAAAAGCCCTGCAACTTCCCAAATAAATGATACTTTGTTAATCTGTATTTTACCAGTTTTCCCATTTTTAAGGTTTCTTGTGAAGTTATTCCTCCAGATGTTTTTTAAAGTTGTGAACATTCATTCAGGAAGTAAAAATATGTAAAAGCCCTGTACTGCATTGAATAGTGACTTTACATTGTGCCCAATTCTTAGGCTTCTATGTCCTCTGCTTACAGGGATACTGACTTCAAGTACCATGTGGAAAATGATTAAAGCAGAACATTTTAAAAGGAGGGCTACAGTGGTCGTCTCAGGAATACTTACATCCATAAAAATTGTCATCCACCCATTCTTATTCAAGCTGAGGTGAGCCATTAAAAACGTAAGAACAATACCTGGAACTCAACATAATATTTTGATTAGCACTTACTTAACAAGAAAAAAATACATTATTACTTCATCAATAATTTGGTGTCCAAATAAAATGTCCACAAACGGCATAATTCACTTAGTAATAAAACTTGGTGAACTATGGGAACTGTATAATACATTTCTTTATCTGAGACAAAGTCTTTGCTCTGTAATTCTGGCTGGCCTCAAACTCACAGTGATCCTCCTGAGTGCTGGGATTACAGGCGTGCGCCATTGCACCCAGCAGGAGCTGTATACATGTAATGAGCTACTTGTTCCTAGCAAGTGAGTAAACTTGGCCTCCACACCACACTCATTCTGAACTAATTAATTTAAATAACATACTACTTTGACATTTTGCATTAAAGATACTGAATGCTAAAGATCTGACTTTTCCTTTGCTCCTATAGTTTTGCTCAATAGCTGAAGATCCCAAAGATTAACTGTGATTCTTTGAAAATAAAGTTATAGATGGTCCCTTGGGAACAAAACAATCAGTGTGAAGATTCCTAAAAATGTATTTGCACACACAAGACACCTGGGGGGGGTGGGGAGCAGGAGTTGGAGAAGAGGTTTGGGAGTGAAGAAATTAAAATACATTTTGATTAAACAAAGAGTGCTTATTCCTAAATAAGCTTAACCTCTTTTGGACCAGGAGCTATGGCAAAGGATATTTCCTTTTTAAATGGTAGGTCATAAAGGTTTCTCTAGGCACTCCTGCCTCCCAACTAAAACTTTCTACGTTTTGTTAGACTTAAAGCTGCTACAGTTATGTACAGAGCTACTGTGACAAAGTCTTGGGGAATGAACCACTGAGACAGTGTCTTTGGGTACTAAATATTTGGTCACAAATCAAGAGAAATCAAGAAGGAAAAAAGGGAAATTGCTTATAACCACTAATGTCAAAACCTGGTTCAAATGTCACCTTCTCTATGAAGTCTTCCTCCCAATTATACATAAGCTCTAATTACAGAACTTGTTGAATGTATGCAGGCACATATATACCACTTATCAATAGTTTAAGCAGACTGCAGGTAAGGACGGCTAGCTACATACAACATATGATTGCAATCACTGTGTGAATAATGTACTTCCAACACTTTACACTTGTTTCTCTTTTAATAACTGCCTCATCCAGCAACTCAGGTGTTTATCTGAAATAAAATGATATTTTCAAAACAATACCTGAGGTCTAGATAGGTCTTTACCCACCACACTTTCCTAAACTGTCTTAACACTGGGTCTTCTTTCAACTATGAGATTATGTCTTACTTTCTATTTCTAGTCTGACTGAGCTCACGACAGTTATTTACTGTCAGCCTCAAATTTACCCTTCAATGCCTGCTCTGCAATAACAGATACAGTTCTTGTAAGCGTTTTTCCTTTAAGCAATCTAGTGTTAATGCCTCCTCGATGAAGACACTCGAGGTGGGAGAATGCCGGTTCTAACTGCTGCAAGGCTGGGCAGCAGGTACAGGATGCTCAGTGATGATCTGCTTTGCTGGGAGCCTAGAATGGCAGTTCTGTGGCCTGAGGACAATTGCATACAGATTTTGTCTGCTCTAGACTCCCACCCTCACCTGTACCCGAGCTCTGTCAGGGTGCCAGCCCATCAGTGAGGCTCATCTGTGACCTGGAGGGTGGCTTTCTAGCTGTTTGGTGCCCATGGACAGACTGGGCCTGGATAATCCAATGAGATTCTCCACCCTCATCTACTGGCTGTCCTCTGCCGATCAATACATTTGTTAATAACAGATGCCTGGGACCTGTGAAATAAAAAAAACTAAGGCAACTACTTTTGGTTCAGAACTTGAACCAGATTCAGAGGTATTGAGTAAAAGTAAAATGTTTTATACACTTATCCCTAAAAGCACGAAACTTCTAACAGTGTGTCTATTTCTCTTAAGCCTTCCATTCAGAAATAGTAGTCATTAACACTTAATTTTAGCAGAGAGCTGTCCATAGTGAAAACAAGAAAAAAAAATATCCGCTAGTGCTTTTTGCATGATTACCAGAAGAGTATATAACCATTGCAAAGAAAGTGTGAATTAAGAGTAATTGTGTAGAAAACACATCAGTGGTATTACTGAGCAATAGGTCCTTCTGTTGAGTGTCTTAATTGCCATGACACAATTGAGTAAACTATACATTACAACACCGTGAGCTTGAACTTTTGAACCACATAGACCTATGCTTAAATCCCAGTAGTGGCTTTTCTCAGCTTTGGTCAATTTATGTAGTATCTGAGTCTGCATGCATAGTATCAGGACTATATCAGTGCAAAGTACAATAAACCTCCCATATAGAACTGAGACAATTAAGTTAAATAACCACCACAATGATTAATTTTCCCTTGTGTTTCTTCGTAAGAACACCAAAGCACAGAAATAAGCCTTCTGCCAATAGCAGTGTAATTTATAAAGTGGGAACCAGGGTCAAAATAATTTGACAGTAAGTATCAAACTTTGTGTGCATACTTACAAAAGTAGGAACTAATGACAAGTAAGCAGTGCTACTGAGAAGGATAATTCATTAAGTCTCATCCTATAACTTTCTGTGAAATACTATCCCTTATCGAACAGACTCATGCTGAGCTACCAATAAATATAAAGTAATAAGAATTTAGGCAATTAAAATTTTAACATCTTGTTTATTTTACACTTTATAAAGTGCTATGACTAATGCTTATCATTTGTTCACAACAATCTGTTTTTAAAAAAGACCTATCTTTTAGTGATAGAAGAATTTCATAAGCTAAGAAGAAAAACACTGCATGGACTAGTTAGAGAGACGTGATACAAATGTGAAAACAAATTATCTGATTAAAGAAACAAAAGACTGCTATTAAGAAAGGCTAATAATCATTTTCAAAGTATTACACCTATACATCATCTTAAAATATCAATTAAACATTGTTTTCAGAATCACAAATCTAGATAAACTATACTTTCCCCCTAACCCAACCTATTTCTCTCTTGAAACTAATGGAAGCACTAGAAAAAAAATTTAAAAATCATAAACTATTTAAAATTGTTTTATTATTAAAAGACTATTTTTCCACTTAAATAGTAATTTAAATGTCTCTGTAGATATACCATTTGATGTAGGCAACTTATCAGAATCTTAAGACTCTTATCCCCTTTTGGTATTGGTGCATGTGAGCCAAGTATTTTGTATTTTCCCTGTATTTTGTAAGGGAAATGATACCAGTTACTGCTGTGTGTGATGGGACCTACCTGCCCCATATATTCATAAGACCCCCACAGCATGTTAACAAGTGGAACATTCTTCATTTTCTCCCTGCTTTAAGGACAGTGACCTACTGCAGCCGTGATCAAGTTAAGCTTTTATCACGGTAAACACTTCCACTATTCCTACTGACTGGCGTCATCTCCGTTTTTACCTACCTTGCATATTATGGTTGGGCTAATCTTTAAAAAAGTAATTCTGCACTGTACCTTCCTTCCTGAAAAACCCAAAAACTTTCCCATTAAAAACGTCATGCTTAAATTAATGGTTAATGCTTATCTGCACCACACTGCGTCTTTCATTCTTCACTTTACTTGTGACAGCCATTATGATGCAATGAGGAATTTTCTTTGAAAACTAAGATGTCAATGGCATTTTGTTTTCCCCCACATTCTCACTGCATTAACTCACAGCACCACCTATCTTTCAATGAAAGATTAGAGAACTGTGTTTGCTTTTCACATAATGCCCATGTGGCAGCTCTATACCATGCAGTTAAAATTAAAAGTCCATAATGGAACCAAAAAAAAGGAGGGGGGGGATAATATAAAAATGAAGTTCCATTTGACAATATGTAAAGTATCTTTAAATTTCTTAGTGTTTCAAGCAAGAGTCTGGCAAGCAGCAGACAGATGGTTTAAATCTAGTACACACAGTCAACATGAACACAATACCTGTAAATGATAACCAAAATATCCATCAGAGACAAGCAGGGCCATTCTGACTTAAAATCTAACATTCATTGACATTTTCACCCCCAGTCTTAAAGGGGATGTGTGTAGCTTTTTCTTTCAAAGTCTTTATACACTTTTAGTCATTCTCCCTATTTAAATGGGGAAAAAAAGACGACCAGGTACAAAAACTTCCATTTCTCTAGCTCTCAAGATAACTGTCTATCGTAAACGAGTAGAATAATGGGGAGACATCTGCTACACACACAGTTCAGACCAAGTAGACCACATTCCTTCCTCGTATCAGTGTTGTTCTTTTATCATCTTCTGCAATACCTTTTTTTTTTTTTGGTACCAGGACTCAAAACTCAGGACCTTGTACTGGCCAGGCAGCCACTGTCCACTGAGCTAAATTCCTGGCCCAATAGTGTTATTTTTAAAGAAATGATTTCCTTACATAAACCTATCATTAATAGAGAAATACCAGAGAAAATACTGTTAGTTGAAATGACCAAGTATCTGTACCAAAAGCTGATCAGTCAAACCATGAGAAGCAATTGGTTATTACGGAAAGCCCTGCAGTGCTGTCCTTGAAGGTGAAAACGTTTTTGGTCTGTGCAGCCCTTGCCCTGTGCAGTGCACACTGTGCAAGCAGGCTGGGGTGGGCATCTGTGCCCGCTTCATCTGTAGAGAAACAAGATATGCTATTGCACAGGGATGTCAGCCTGTGAGGCACACAACGCTGGGCCAAGACATACAGCTCTCTCATGCTCTATGTTTCAAGTATAAACATTAAGAAAAAAATCCAAATAATTTCAATTAAATCTGACCTGGAAAATCTTAACTTATTTGAAAACTGCATTGGCTTCAACTTTCAATATAACAATATGACAAAAGTTTCAAAGACTATTTTAAAAAATGGCTTGTTAAAACTAAGCAACTGAAGAGAGCATTTTCTTAACAACTGATATATTAGTGCACTAATTATTTTAGAAGGCTCTTTTCTTAAGGCTTACAGTCCATCATGTCATACCTAATAAAACTTGTACCAGTCTTTCGTTTGGTGGTTTATGTCAGCCGATACTAACTTAAGCCTTTCTGTGACTGGTGCATTAAATTATCATTCATTACCACCCAATTTAAATATAGTTATGGTGCCAGTATAGCAAAGTTGCCAAAAGAGTAAGAGGCTCTTCTAACATTTATGGTAATTAGTAAAATTTTCACATTATTGATGGAATAAAAGGATAGTCCTCATGTGTTCTGCTTCATAAGTCTTCTACTCTTTCCAAAATTATACATTGCTTACCAGTTCTTTTTCTACTATCATATTAACTTTAAACTTTTTCTTTCTTCCTGAAGTCCTTTCAAGAGATCTCAGAGAAATTATTAATGTACTTCAACGTCTAAACTTCTATATGCCAACATTTGAAGTAAAACAGAAATTGTTACTTTCTCATTTTTTTATTGCATAATATAAACTTGAATAAAATGTACTAAGGGAACAACATATTGTTTAAAATCAACACTCAAAAATGTTAGGGCAACAACTTAAATATATTTCAACTCAGAATGAAAGTCAGTTCTGAAGGTTTTGGAATTTTAATCATATGTTTTCACTGAACCAAGTAACTTTTTTGGTCTCTATTCATTTTTATTTCTTCTTATATTTTTCTCTGGAAGTTCACAGTGTTAACAGAAGTGAAAAATAAGACTGATAGAAACTTATATGGCTAGAACATATATGGCTTTATATACATAAAAATGTAACAATGTTGCTATAACCTCCGATACAATGCAATCTTGATCACTATTACACAGAATAAATAAATTATTAAGTTGTTCAAGTACCTAGAGCAGTGCTTATAAAAAAGAGGTCTTACTAAACTTACGGGAGTCTCTTTGAAGACTGCTTCTTCCTTTAACGCAATCAAGGTAGAGTTCTATCAGTGATTTGATTTTATAATATATCCTCAAACATTCTAAAACGTTCAAGTGAGTCAAATATATAATTTGATTTACATCTAGTTTAAGAAACCTTTTGTACAGCACCAGAGGTTAAAAATGGATCTAACCAATGTTTTATTAATTATAGTTTATCATCATTTATTTCTACAACAATAAACCCAAACTGAAAATGAAGGCAACTTGAGTCAATGCTTTCACTTTAAATAAATAAACATTTCATCCCCTTCATATTTAAATACTCAATTGTCTTACTATAGTATGTTTCTTGGTAACAACTATTGGATCAACTTCGTGTCTCTGAGAACTAAGCAAGGCGCATAGGATTTTCTAGGTTCGCTTTAAAACTCTGAAGAAACCTGGTAGCCAGTTCGTCATCGACCACTCGGCTGTCACTTGACATTGTGACTGTGATGAGCTGGCGCTGCTGCAGCCTGGGCTTCCCCTCTTCGTCCTCTGTGAGTTTCAGCACAGGGCGGAATCTCCCCACAGCCAAAATGCAGGCCTGTGGCGGGTTGATCACTGCAGTGAATTCGTCGATGCCGAACATCCCCAGGTTGGAAATACTGGAGGGAAAAAACAGGTCTGAAGTGGCATGTCCTTGATCAAAGCATGCTTTCCTGGAAGCATGCGTTTTCACTTCACTCACAATGTTGCTGTGCTATAAAACCTTCTACCAAGTCCTTTGGAGACAAAAGAATATGTATCAACACACACAAATATATCTGGTATCAAATATTCAGCACTAAACTGGAGGTCCTAAGCAGTGAGATGTCAAGAAAAAGAAACGTAAAGTATTAAGTACTAGAAAAAGGAAAATTGCTACTATTCACAGATGAACTGATTGTGTATGTAGACAATCTAAGACTGTACAGATAAACTATTAAGGTTAATATGTGAACTTAAGTTATTCGACAAAGGGTCAATATAATTTTAGCTATACAGAAGTTGTTAAATTATCAATGAAATTTAGAAACAGTACCATTTATAATAGCACAAAAAAAAAACAAATATCAAGGAATAAATTTAATGAAAATACATGACCTCTACATAGAACACTGTAAAATATAACCAAAAAAAATCAAAGGACTCAGTAAGACTCAACATTGTAAAAAGTGAATTTTCCTCAAACCAGTCAAATGATAATGCAAATCCAATCAAAATCCTTGCAAGGGGTATAGTTGTGTGTGTGTGTGTGTGTGTGTGTGTGCATGTAAAACAACATATTAATTGTAAATTTTATTTGGTATTTTGAGTGTGAAGAGCCAGGAAATACTATCTTGAGTGAATGAAGTTGAAATAATTTCCTTACCAGGAATCAAAATAGATTGGTGTTGACTGAACAAAGGAGAGACAAAGAGGCTAATGGAAGAAGACAGAACACAGAAACTGACCCAGACATATATAGTCATCTTCTCAATACTGCTGAGGAGAAATCTTTTCAGTAAGTAGTACATTAATATCCATACTGAGGGGCCCTTCTACTTTACATCATATAAAAACCTAATTTCAGCCCAAGTGTGACATACATGTAAAAAGTTATGTTTTCTGAAGGCAAAAATAACCTCATGACTATTGAATAGGCAAAAATACCTAACAGAAAAAATGTCATATTGACTATAAAGAAAAACAGTGATAAACAGGAATTCTTTAAATTCAAAATTTTTGTTCATTAAAAAACATCAAATCTCCATCAGAGTCAACGGAAATCCACAGAGTAGAAGAGTCTGAAGTAACATATATCCTGTTGCTATGGTCTGTATCTGGATGTCCCCTGAAAGCCTCATGAACTCAGAACTGGGGGCTCACAGAAGGTGACTGGCTTGTCAGGTAGGAGTGGGGAGGAGGTAGAGTTGGTTTGGAGTTGGGAGGTGGGGCCTGGTCGGAAGAGGCAGGTCACTGTGGGTGTGACCTGGAAGGATATTATCTCCCTCTTGGCTCTTTCTCTTGGTCACTGCTTCTTTGACATCACCAAGTGAGCAGCTCTCCTTCGCCCAGATCCTTCCACCATGCCACTGACATTGCAAGGACTGAAATTTCTAAAATGTGAGCATAGAAACCTTTCTTCCTTTAAGTTGTGGACACTTGGTATAGGTTATAGTGTCCTGCCTATAAATCTGCACTTTGTTGACCATGAAGAGTAAAAATATACATTCCAAGAGTTGTTAAAATTTAAAACCTAACATTAAAATGCTGGCAAGAATGTGGAGCTCTGGGAATCTCATGCACAGCTGATGGAAGTATAAAATTGTATAACCCTTTAGAAAATTATTTTATAATACATATCAAAGCTTTTAACCCAGAAATTCTACTTTTAGCTCTATATAGGGGGAAATATATATATATATATATATATGTATATTTATTCATCATAAGACACTAACAAGAATATCCACAGCAGTATTATAATAGCAACAACCTGCAAACAACAGAAATGTATACAAGTGTAGAGTCAGTACAGGTACATTTACATAACAAAAAACTATACACTAAAACAATGGATAAATGGCAAATCAGACAGTATTGATGAGAAAAATAAATATGACAATAAAGAACTCATAGTATTTACATAAAAACCCAAACCAGCAAAACAAACCTTTAATCATTTTCAAATAGTGGTTTCCTTTGGGGTGTGGGTAATGATTACAATGGATAAAAGGAAGGTTCTGGGATACTTACAACATTCTAGATCTTTCTCTTCTCATGAATTTATTTTAAAAATAAAGTTTAAGAATGCACATGTCATTCCATGCTAGTCAATGTTCATTCAAAAGGATGTTTATTTCAACACTAATGGCATTCCTGTAGCTTTGACATGAAAATCTTACTAGTCTAAAGAATATTCTCATATATTCTGTTAGTTAAATAAGGTATGTGACACTTAAACTTAAACACTTCAGATAAATAAATAAAACACGTTGACATGGGTTTAATATATTTTACATCTATCTGTTAGATGCTAATGATAATAATAAATTTAAATTTTACCTAAAAGATCCTCCTTGGTATTCCTCAGGTAACAATTTTCCATCTCTTGCCTTCTTTGATAAAGCCTGAGAAAAATACAAAAAAAAAAAAAGCTTAACAAGAAGTAGGATACACAGTTGATTGTGTCACTTGAAGTATCTGTTCCCTGATTTGTCTTAATTTGAATTTTTAAGGTGATTATATCTACATAAATTTTCTCTAGTAAAATTTTAACAAACAAGCTAGAACAAAGCTAACCTAAGAAGCTTGTCAATCAAAGCTCCTTAAATTTTTTTCAAATATTGTATTTACCCTGTGCATTGATACTATGCAGAATGCTTCACTCTTTTCTATACATACAAAATGCAATTGTCTATTCTGCCTATAAGGTTTTTTTCTTGTAAAGCAAAAATACTACAAGTCACTATTGTCAATCTATTAGGTTTTAAATAAACTGTTCAACAGCAGAGGCTGGCTGATGTGGCAAGAGGCTGGAGTCTCTGCTCCACCTAGGGCACACCCTGCCCCGGGGAACTCAGCACAAGCCCACCTCAGGGATAGGCTACCCGGCAGCTCCACCAAGGGCCCGCCCTGCCAGCGAGAACTCAGCGCAAGCCCGGCTTGGGGGTAGGCTCCCTGGAACCTCCCCCGTTGGCCGCCCTGCCACCAGGAACTCAGTGCAAGCCAGCCTCAGGGGTAGGCTCCCTGGAACCTCCACCGAGGGCCCACCCAAGACTCAAAACAGCCCTGGACTGCTGCAGATGGGCCCGCCCTCCCACCTGGAACATCAGAAGATCTCAGCAGGATCCAGTTAGTGTGAGAAAATTTGGAACTTTGCTCCCCGGTGGCAAACTTTGGACTACACCGGATTGACTGTATCAGTGTGGTGAGTATACCCCTAAAATAGAGGTTGTACAGGGCATAAATAGGGCCAGCAGTAAAACCCCCTACAACTAACTGTAAGACTTTGGTGTGTCTGAAAAGAGTGTGTGTGATCCCCTCCTACACATAGAAAACACCAGGCAGAGTGAAAATGACAAAATGAAAAAGCAAAACGCAGTCTCAAACATATAATTCACCAGAAGCAAGTAGAGGAGACATTGACATAGAGGACCCCAAAAGTAACACGCTGGGAATCTCTGAAAAGATAGCAAGTGAAATAAAAAAACAGCTGCATCAGGCTATAGAGGAAATCAAATTAGAAGTAGTCTCCCATGTAAAGATAGAAATAACAACTTTAGTAAAGGAGTTGTTGAATGCAGCTGAAGAAGAACTAGAGAAAAAGGACATGAGCATGGGAAACTGATTGAAACTTTGAATGAACAATATAGAAAACAAGCAGAATTCATGAAACAAAGAGACATCCAAGAAACAAAAAATTCTATTGAAAGCGTGCAAAACTGCCTAAAGGAAGCTGAGGATAGGATTTCGGACCTTGAGGACAGGATCACAGTTAGTGATCAGGAAAGGATATAGAACTTTTAAAAATAACAAAGCAGCATGAAATGACAATCCAGAAGCTTCATGATGATGCCAAGAGCAACAATATAAGAATAATGGGCATTAGCGAAGATACAGGAGTCCAGGCAAATGACATACATAAAGTATTTACAAAAATAATAGAAAATTTCCCAAACATGGGGAAAGAATCTGATATGCAGATAAGTGAGGCATATAGAACACCAAACAGTAACAATCAACATAAATCCACACCCAGACACATAATAATTAAGATCTCAGACATACAGCATAAAAACAGAATATTAAAAGCTGCCAGAGAAAAGACACAACTCACCTATCAAGGAAAGCCCATTAGAATCACGGCAGACTTTTTAGTACAAACCCTCAAGTCAAGAAGAGCTTGCAGTGAGGTATTTCAAGCCCTGAAAGAAAACAACCTTCAACCCAGACTGATGTACCCAGAAAAACTTTCATTCAAATTTAATGGAGAAACAAGATACTTCCATGACAAAGAACAACTGAAGAAATTCATGTCCACCAAACCAACCCTAGAAAGAGTACTGAAAGACATACTAGACAGAGATAAAAAGGATCACAATCCCCAAAACAACAACAGAAAGAAACCACCAGTTAGGATAAGCAGTTAAGTAAGAGGAAAAGCAGAAAGAAACAACTGGAACATAACATGGCAAAGTCGAGCCAGTACATGAAAATCCTTATGGAGAATTCTCAGAAGACTAGGATTGGAAGCCCCATTCAGTCCAGCTATACCCCTCCTGGGTATTTTTCTCAAAGAATTGAAAAGTTCATATCACAGTGATATATGTGCACCCATGTTCATAGCTGCACAACTTGTGATAGCTAAATCCTGGAAACAACCAAGATGCCCATCCACTGCAGAGTGGATGAAAAAGATGTGGCATTTTTATACAATGGAATATTACTCAGCTATAAAAAGGATGACCTTGAGGCCTTCATAGGCAAATGGAGACAACTTGAGACTATCCTCATTAGTGAAATAAATAAGATCATATTTATAAACATCATATTGTGTCTCTAGTGTAAAAAGTAAATAAGAACTACAAGAGTAATAAAACCAAAATGTTTAATTGTTCTTGTAAAAAAGAGAGGAAAAGAAAGTGCTCTAAGGGATATAACTGCATGTATGTTTGAGTGTGTAAAATAGATGACCATATTGCTGAATCTTTGTTGGATCTTTGAGCAGAACTGTTTGTAGTCTGACTGTTTGAATATTTACTATGTACCCTTTAACTTTGTAACTTGAACAACTACATCCAGGATGACAGTACGTAA
>PVLA01018170.1:0-15224 GCA_004027455.1 Hydrochoerus hydrochaeris | reverse complement strand
AAATAGAATAAAATTTATTCATTACCACTGGCAATATGTTTGTCATCATTTACCATTTTTTGTTTGGTTGAAGTTCAGTTTTAAACATTTCTTCAAGGTAGATTTTTGCTAAAGTCTTTCCTTCAGCTTTTAAATACTAAATCATATTGATTTGTCCCTTTCACATCTGAATAACAGTTTTCATACTCATAATATTATTGGTTTATATTTAGAGTATATGAGGACCTTTAAGTATTGCTGCAGTATAGGCTCTTTCAGATCCTCTATTGATGTGATGAATTCTTAGACCTGCCTAGAAGGATAATTGATTTTATTTCCAGTGGGTTCTTTCATAGTTTTGAAATAAATCAATTTTATTAATCTAAATTAACATTGATTACTATAAATTCTTTCTAAGATCCATGATGTCCTTACTGTTGGTAATATCAGTGTATGTTCATTAACGCGTTTTTGAATTTCATTTAATCCTGTCAAATTGTTACATTTATGTTTAAGTCTTTTTATATTACATAGTGCATCTTTTGTGCTACCTCAAATTAATTTTTTCTTCCTTTTTGTTCTCTTGTTTTATACTTTTCATAGGTCAGCTAGTACAGTTTCTTTAGTTTTGATATATTTCTTGAGATTTTTGATGCCTGTTTTACTCTCAAGTTTCACAAAAGTTAAATGACACGTTGAATAATTTTATGTATTTAAAATATACCAAGATATATATCTTGGTATGGAGTAATAACGAGTGCTATTGATTGCCTCCTGCTTTTTTCTCTTTTTATTTCATTTTATAGATCACATAGTTGATGCTCATTAATTTAGTGATATTTTAAATGTATAAATAATTCCTGAAGCAGCTTTTATGGGGAGGACTGAGGTCATAGTATATTAAAATTTCTTGCAGCATAAAGGATGTCTATGAGATATGAAAGAGAAAACTGAAAGTGTTTTTCAAATAAATAGTATAAGAAGACGTTGTATTACTGAATGAGAATGTTAATTTGAGAGCAGTCTTTTAGGCTTAATTTATACTGGACAAAACAACCTGCTAGTTTTAGGGTTCTACAATGTAATGGGGTTCTCTTACTACTACTTTTCTGTTTCTTATTCATTTCAAGCCATGTTAGAAGGAAAAAGCTTTTGCCAGCAATCATAATAGTTAACTACTGTTCTAAATAAGAATTTTTTTTGTTTGTTTATTTATTTATTTTTGAGTTGGAAAATTTATTGGGGAACAGAAATGAGGAATATGAATAACTACTGAGAGACAGGAGGGTTCCTGAAAGGAATGCCTGCCATCAACGATTTGGTTTAAATCTCCAGCTCCTGAACTTAATTTGAAGATCTGCCCTCCATCAAGGTCATGTAAACATTTCAGCGATGTCAGTCTTGGGTTAATATTAATGCTATTTTCTAAGTTATCTTTTTTAAACAAAATTGCCTTATAAAATATTGTGACAATGAATTTACATTTTCTATTACTCTCACAAATGTGAGTTATATTTCATTTTATTTACCCTTCTTAATATTCAGGGAGTTCTTAAAAAATGGAAATTCAACTCTTTAAAATAGTAGTTCTATTGCAATGCCATTATTGAATTTGATATCTATGTTATCTATCTATCTATTTACTGATTTCAGTACTTCTAGTTATTATTTATGCTAAAAACTTCTATTTTTTAAAATTTTATATATGGCAACAGTTTTTAAATGCCTGTCTTGATCATTATTTAGTTCAGATAAAACCTTAGTTTTCTCTTTAAATATTAATTAGAGGTTAATTAATATTCTATGTTGCTAGTGTTTTCTCGTGAAGTACACTCAGCAATGTTTTCAGCTGGCTGAAAACACCTGATTTCTCCTTTTCAGATTTGAATTAATTTTATTTTAATAGTGCATGTTTGCGAAACATAAATGATACATTTGTCTTGGTGAGTCTGTTCATGTACATAGTACATCCTACCTTTTAATCCCCTGCCCTCCCCGCTCTCACGCCTTCATCTCTTGGCCCCACCTCCCACGCAAAAGGTCTGTCTTTTTATTTCCTATTATGTTTTCTTTGGCTCTATAATGCATTAATATTTTGAGTTTCTTATAAAATAGAAATACTGATATTTAAGCTTGCATTTCTGATTTATTTCATTTAACATTATGGTCTCAAGGTGTAGTCCACTTTCCTTCAAATGACTCAAGTTTATCCTTATTTAGCAAAAAGTTAACTTTATTGAATTATCTGCCTTTTACTTGTGCTTCTATTTTCTATGTGAGGAACTGATATCGTTTTTAATTTATTCCTCAGAATTTTATTTATCAGAAATTTAATCTCCAAATTTATATTTGAATTTAGGAGTGGGTATTAAGAAGTACTTAGAATTGAAGGAGATAACGGTGCAGTATCTACAATAGCTTAGTAGCTTTTATAGGAAGACAGAAAGAGGCCCAAACTAGTTCATTCGCGGTGTCTTGCTATGTGATGTTCCCCAACATGCTACGGTGCAAAAAGTCTCTTACCAGGCGCTTTTACAATGCAAGGCTATGATCTTGGATTTTCAGCCTCCAGAAATGTCAGTCAAATAAATTTCTATTTTTGTAAATTATCAAGTCGTGGGTATTTAGACAATAAAAAATGAAGTAAAGCATGAATTTAGGTATGCATATACACTGTTTAACTTTTTTAAAGCATGAGCAGTGTATAATAACAGTTTATTTTCCATCAATAAAATTCCAAATATTTCATTGATTATATCTTGAAGCACTGGCATTCTAATATTTCTAACTCTCTCTCTCTGTGTGATGTCCTGAAACTTTTTACGTGCCTCCTCATTTTATAATATTGACCTTAAACTCATGGCAATGTTGTCACTTTAGTGCATTTGTGGTAATTTTGATACTAACTTGCAAGTTGTTAAAGTAGTTTTCATTTGTATTTTATTTCCTTTGCAATATCTATTGTGCTTCCATTTCAAGCAAAATATTGATGCTTAGAGCAAATATTTTCTAGCCTTTTTCCATAATGATGGATTGTTAGTTAAGACTTGTTTCATGTATTTTTCTTTTGCATTTATTTTTTCATGTAACTCTTTGAGTATCACAAATATGTTGAATCTGAATGCTTTAGTAGGCTATTTTATATCAGCCAAAGGCTCATGATTTTCAACAGTGTGTACATTATGTTTACTTGTTTTATTTCAACTTGGATTTGCCGTTTCAGTTAAATATGCTTACATTATTTTTTCTAATTTTTATAAATCTGAAACTGAGAAAGGGCATTATATCAGCAATATACTATGTTATCTTGACCAGAAATTCCTTTTCATTTTATGATTTACAATATGAACAAAGTAAATCATCATAGCTTTTTTTCAAAAGAAACCCGTTTATATAAATAAATAAAAATATTTTTTAAAATATTCAGAGGGAAAATAATGATTCCTTAATGTAATATAAAATTTGGCACAGACATTGTTGAAAATTCAGGTTTTAATATTTGTATAAAATCACAAACCCAGTGAATACTGTAAAAAATCTTGTAATTTATATTCTACATTGTGTAAAACACTGAACTCATGAAGTGTATTATTATTTGGAATTAACAACATTACCTTTTAATGGAACCATAAATCTTTAATTACAATTCAATATGTTGCAGACTTAAATTGCTTTTAGAATAAAATAATTCTATTACAATATATGGTATAAAGTAATTTACCTTAGTATAAATATCCTAATTTCAAAATACAAAATAGACATATTTTGCAATACATTTGTTTTGGAGATAAAATTATTAAGACATTATATTTTCTAAAAATGGCATGGTTACACATCTTTATCAAACAAGCAAAGAATCAGAACAGGATGAGTGAGGTGGATACTTTAAAGATCTTTGTACAAAACATAAATAGAACAAGATTGACATTCATTGCATACATAATAATATCTCAGATGCCCATTTTTGGACTGGGTCTTTGAATTTTGGGGGTCTGATTTTTAAAATTCTTTATAATTTCAAGACAGAAATCCTTTGTCTGAGGGACAGTTCACTAAGATTTTTTCCCAATTTGTGGGTTTTCTTTTCACTATGCTGGCAATTTCTTTTGACACACAGAAGTTCTTTAATAAGACGTGATCCTAGTTGTTGATTCTGTGAAGTATTTTTTGTGCATTTTGATTCTTGTTTATGAATTCTCTACCTACCCCTGTCTTCAAGATTTTTATCTACTTTGTCTTCCAACAGATTTAGCGTCTCTGTTTTAATGTTTAGATCTTTGATCCATTTAGGCTTTAGTTTAGTGCATGGTGATAGGCTTGGGTCTAGTTTTAGTTTTCAGCAATGGAGAGCAAATTTTTCCAGCAGCATTTATTAAAGTGACTATCTTTCTTCCAGTGAACGTGTTTGGCCTCTTTATCAATGATAAGGTGTCTGAGTATGTTTGTAGATGTAGTTGCATCTTCTAATCTATTCCACTGATCTTCAGGTCTGTTTTTATTTCAGTACCATGTTTACTTTATTACAGTAGCTTTGTAGTATAACTTCAAGTCAGGGATAGTGATGTCTCCTGCCTTGCCTTTGTTGCTTAGAATTGCCTTTGCTATTCTAGTTCTCTTCTGGTTCCAGATGAATTTCAGGAATGATTTCTTTCGATCTATGAGGTATTCTACTGGTAGATTGATGGGGATTGCATTAAATCTGTGTAACAATTTTGGGAGAATTGCCATTCTCACAATATTTGTTCTTCCTATCTATGAACAAAGGATGTCTCTCCATTTTCTGAGGTCCTCTTTGATTTCTTTTTTCAGGGTAGTATAATTTCCCCTGAATAGATCTTTTCCTTCTTTTGTTAGACTGATTCCTATTTCATTTTTTTGATGCTATTGGGAAGGTTGTGGCTTCTCTTATTTCTCTCTCAGTGATTTTGTTGTTAGTGTATAAGAATATTACTGATTTTTGAGTGTTGACTTTGTATCCAGGTATGTTATTGAATTTACTTATTATATCTAGGAGTCTTTCATGGAGTTTGGGGGGTCTTGTATGTAAAGTATCATGTCATCTGCTAATAATGATAATTTAACTTCCTCTTTTCCTATTCCTACTCCTTTTATTTCTCTCTCTTGTCTAATTGCTCTGGCTAGTATTTCCAGCACTATATTGAGTAGGAATCGTGATGATGGACATCTTTGTCTTGTGCCTTATTTTAGGGTAAAGGCTTTCAGTTTTGGGCCATTTAATATGATGCTGGCTGTTGATTTGTCATTGATGGCTTTTAATGCAATAGCGACTAAGAAAACAATACAAAGAATCAATGAATCAAAGAGTTAGTTCTTTGAAAGAATAAATAAAATTGATAAGCCCCTAACCAACCTTATTAAAAAAAGGAAAGAAAAAAGTCAAATTTATGCAATAAGGAATGAAAAGAGTGAAATCACTACAGACTCTGGGGAAACACAGAAGATTATCCACATCTGTTTCAAAAACCTCTACTCTCATAGGTTTGGTAACACAGAAGAAATAGAAAGATTCCTAGAAATACATGAACTACCAAAGCTAGGTCAAGAGGATGTAAAACTACTGAATAACCCAATTTCAATTAATGAAATTGATAATGTAATCAAGTCCTTACCAACAAAGAAGTGCCCAGGCCCAGATGGATTCACTGTGGAATTCTACAAGAAATTCAAAGAAGACTTAATGCCAACACTGCATAAACTCTTCAATGAAATTGAAAGGAAGCAATTCTCCCTAACTCATTTCTGGAAGCAAATATTACTCTAGTACCAAAACCTGAGAAAGACCCAACTAAAAAAGAGAACTACGGGCCAATATCTCTAATGAATACAGATGTAAAAATTCTCAGTAAAATACTGGCAAACAGAATGTAGCAAGTCATCAGGAAGATTATATACCATGACCAAGTGGGAATCATACCAGAAATTCAGGAATGGTTCAACTTCTGTAAATCAATAAATGTAATCCACTATCTAAATAAAGCCAAAAATAAGAATCATCTGATCATTTCTATAGATGCAGAAAAAGCTTTTGATAAGGTCCAACAGTTATTTATGATAAGAACCTTACAGGCAATTGGAAAAATGGTCTTTAACTCAATATGATAAAAGCCATCTAAGCCTGTGCTTTATAAATAATCTTTATTTTTTATTTGTGCACATATTAAACTCAGTTCATATGAAATCTGATATATTTTTATTTGCATGATTTGGCTTTTAATTTTTAAAATATATTATTTAAAAAATGCGACAGACTGAACACAATAATAGAAATATCCTGAAATAAAATTTCATATTTGAAATTGAATTGTATCTTTGCTTTAAATTTCTTAGTTTTAAATATAATTAATTTTTTTTCTTGTACTGTGAAATAAACTTTTGACCTCACGCTTGCTAGGCAGGCACCGGGCCACTGAACTATATCCTTGGTTCCTAACTTTTCTTAATTTCACTATTGTTTCATATAAAATTATGAAACTAAGCTGAACTTGGTGGCACAGGCCTCAACACTCTGGGGAGCTGAAGTAGGAGGGTTGTAAATTCAAACTCAACCTGTGCGAATTAGTTAAGGCCCTGCTCAAAATTAATTACTTATAAAATGGTGACTCGAGAAGTAGTTTACTGGGAAGAACCTAGACTCTGTTTGCCATACCAAATAAGTAAATAAACAGATGAATAAATAAATCAGTGAATTGACTAATTAAGCAAATCTAGAGGTAATAACTGAATGTCAATACATGACTGATTAAAATGTTGATATAACATGCTTAGTAGCAGAATGCCAATTTTCAGCAAAGATACAGATACCAGTTTCTTTAAAATACCAGTTGCTTTCTTATGCTAATTATATTCTAGATAATCATGTGAATTTGTAGTGATTACTTTTTTTTTTTTTTAACCAGAGATTGAACTCAAGACCTTGTGCTAGTCAGGCAAGTGCTCATGGCACTAAGCTATATCCTGGGCCCTCTTTTTTGAAAGTTATACTATACCACATATTTCTTCTATTTTATTTATTTATTTATTTTTGCTAGTGTCAGTGTTAACTGAATGCATTAAGCCATTCTTTTCCTTTTTTAACCAGGTTATTTTGCATGAAACAGTATGTTTGGTTTACATCTCCACTTTGCTTCTTTAGTTGAATATATGCATTATTTCTCTTTGTTTTCTTTTGTAATCTAAATATTCCCAGAGTCTTGTTTATTAAAAATGTCACATAATTTGATTTTGATGAATATGGCAAGCACCCTACATTTTTTGAAATAATTAAAGAGAAATTCCATAAGGGAAAAAAAGTCATTTATATGATCCATTAATACATCTGTGTAAGTGACATACATGAAGAAATTATTGTATAGAAGAAATTTTAAATAAATGCCCTGAAAGTATTGAAATTTAATTTTACATATTAGTCATCAAATGAATAAAATAAGGAAATTTTCCTTTTCCAATTCAGAATGAGTTTATATGAGATGGTAGAAATATTTTTAAATAATTTTGTTAGCACATCCTCATAGTGTATTTTACTGGGATTAAACACGATTTTTCAATATATGCCTAATGTGCACTGATTACATCCAGTATACTTTTATACACCCTCCCCACTCACTTCCTAACTTCTAATAATCACTACTGTACTTTCTGATAGACTGCTCTTCTGAACTTCTTTCTATGTATGAGAGACCATGCAGTACCTGGCTTTCTGTACCAGGCTTATTTCACTAAACATAATGTTCTACATTTTCTATGTATATAGTACGCACTCCTTAGAATGATTGTGTGCTATGGTTGATTTTGGTAAAGGTAGAAAACATATAATGTTAAAAAAGACATAGTTTGAAATGTACACAACATATAAACATACATATTTCTACTAGCTCCACAATGAATTGAGACAGGTACAGTGTCAAAGGCTGGCGATCATGGATTCCATTTGGAATAATAAAAGAAAGAAACATAATATATTTGAGTTCTCATTTGCAGACATAGATTTGACAAACATTGTATTTTTTAAGGAAACTTGCTTTAATTAATGTAAGTTTTAGGATGTGTAACCAGTCTTTGGGTAAAGATAATTCACATGTGAAAAGAGGTGTACACAGTATTGGAGGAGAACAGTACACGCTGAAAACCTGCCGATAGTAAGGAGGAACTTGTTTCCAAATTGAGTCACAAATGTTAAATGGAAAGATCATTCACTCCGGCTTTTTTCCCTGCAGATTGGGCCAAGGGAGCACCAAGTTGTGCTCCCAGCCTTTGCGCTTTACTTTTGATCCTGAGTCTAAGTTTCTAGGCTGGTTTTAGACTTGGGGATTTCTGAGTAGCTGAGATTACAAGCATATATACTAGTTTGTTTCAAAATTGAATCATGCCAAGTGTGTGTTTTTGACTGTGCACATATGTCTTTGTGTGTATGTACATGAATGTGTAGGTGTAAATAATACACATGGATATTAAAACGTCTTTGAATAAATATTTTCTAGAAGTAGTTATAATTTTCAAATGTTTTACTACTGGTTTATATTCTCTGCTGTTTAATAATGTTTAAATTTCTGTCTATACCTAGATTATATATCAATTATATTATTTTGCACATTACATGTAAGGAAAAGGTTGTTCAGAATATACATAAAGATTTATTTTAGGATATGTTAAATCCCTTGAGATATGCTAAATAAGACAAAATTCTCTGCTGAGGGACAGTTGTAATCAGTCACTGAAACTAAATATTCAAGAATAAGAGTAAACACCAATGCTTAAAAGTCAGCTCCCTGAAAGTGAAGAGAAATTAAACATTCATAAAAGTAATTAAAGAAAAACAAAGCTCCACTTTTCAAGGAATCCATACCCTCAAAACAATGATAAAAAATCTCAGTAGAATCTAATAAATATGAATTAAACTTTAGATTATATTGAAGCATGAAATATACAATGTTTATCAGTGTATTTTAAAATACTAGAGTAACTTTTTTTTTCAAAAATGGTAGGAATCTGCCATGTTATTAGGCTATGAAATTAATCTATGAACAGTGAGATTTTAATCTATCTACCAGATGGTTTGTCTGCTTGATGTCAAATTGCAGCCTCTTTAATAGCAGCTTCATTTATTGACTATATTTTTCTTTGTATCCTTATGATTAGAAAAATACAGAAAAATTAAATATTTTACCTAATTCTTTGATTGACTGAGCTTGCTGGCACTTCATATCTGTCAAGAATTAAACCTTTATGTTTTACATGTAGGAAAAAAAACAAAGCACAAAATAAACTGTTAATATTGTTGGTAGTTTTTCACCATTTCTTACTTTCAGAAATTATTTTTAGAGTCCTATTTTCAACTACCTGCTAGTACTATGATTCCATTAACTTAAAATCTCTGAAGAACAACACTGACATTGCATTTTGTAATTGTAGAAATTTTAAAATTGTCCCTTCAGAATTTCAATTCATCAAGTAACTTATAGTTTGCATATTTTTATAAACCATGTTATGAGACTTTTTCTTGTCAATATTAGGAAATTTAATGACTAGTGTGTTTAGGTATTAACAAATTTAAATAGCTATATGAAAATTACATAACTAGCTATTTAATATTCTTAGTGTTCATGTATAAGTATAATTTATACTTTATAAATAAGAAATAAATGAAGTTAAAAGGTATTTTATCTTTAAAGGTAAATTGAATAAAGACTTAAAATGGAACACAAAGTGACAAATTCATTCAGTAGTCAAAATGAATCAGTTTAAATTATTCTTAAGATTTTTACCATTAAAATGGTTATTAAAATAAATCTGGGTTTTATTATGCTTTTTTCCTTTTATTACACAAGACAGAAATTACATACCATCCAAAGTAATTGCTGAAGTTGCTTTGGCACCTTGACATGTGTCATATAGATATCAATGAATAATGTACAAATAATTCTAGCTGTCAACTTTTACTTCCAAATATAAGTTTTCAACTATTTGGAAGGTTTATTATTAACACAAGTTGCAAACAGTGTGCAGTTTTGTGCTCTTTCTTCTCAAAGCAGAGTATATTGGTTTCACTTACCAAAAAAAAGGGGACTTTCTAGAACCTTGACTAGAACATTTGAGTAGAACAACACTATCAACATTAACATTATTGAACTCATAGGCAAAATGTATGAAGAAAAACCTGTTTTTACAGGTTACTGTTATTTATATATTTTGGTATACTTGCTTACAATTTTTGAAAAGTTGTCAAGATAAATGTTGGCTTTATTTGACCAACTTCAGAAACTTTGAGACAATCTCAATATAAACTTGTTGACCAATCCATTCTCTAATTTCCTTTCCAGAACAATTCTCACATTATTCATAGCTTTTCCATCCCCATCTACCTAGTAAATTAATAGTGAGTTTTGCTAGGATGTAACAACTGATTTTGATGGTTCATTATACTCAAAGCTTAACAACAGTTTGTCCCTATCTTATCTTCCAAACCTCCATCACCACACAAGACTTTATGATAAGAATGTGTGATAAGTTGGCACATGGCATTATTTTTTCCATCAGATTTTATTGATACATTTTAGATATACATAATGATCACATTGATCATAGAGAATTTGTACCTGTACTTGACAAAACTTGTTTCTCTTATTTTCCAATTTCCCTGTTTTCCCTTGAATCCCTGCTTTTACAAAAGCTTTGTTTTTATGTTTTCCTTTTTCTCACTTATTTTCACTTTTCCCTTCTTTCCTTTCCTCCTTCCCCTTCCTTGAGTGGCTTTCGTGGACATCCTTGTCATGCTGCTGGTTTAGAGTGAAAGCTTTCTGTTTTTGTTCATGTAGTAGGATTTTTGGTTGTTGATTTGTCTTGGGTGATGATAAGGACCGTCTCTTTCAATTTTTGGTAAGGGTTTTTTTTTTATCATGAGTGTGTGTTGGACTTTGTCAAAAGCTTTTTCAGCATTTATTGAGATGATCATATAGTTTTTGTCCTTGATTCTGTTAATATGATGTATTATATTTATTGATTTACATATGTTGAATAACACCCCCCCCCCCCGTACACATCCCTGGAATGAATCCTAGCTGGTCATGGTTTAGAATCTTGGTGATTTGCTGCATTCTGTTTGACAGTATCTTATTGAGGATTTTTTTGCATCTATGTTCGTTGAGGAGATGGATCTGTAGTTCTTTTTTTGGTTGGGTATTTTTCTGTTTTGGCATCAGGGTAATGCTTGCTTTCAGGAATGAATTTGGGAGTATTGTTCACTTCAATTTCATTAAAGTGTTTGAGAAGTAATATGAGATCTTCCCTAAATATGTTGTAGAATTCAGCAGTGAATACATCAGAGCCTGGGCTTTTCTTTACTGGTAGGTTTTTAATTGCTTCTTCAATTTCATGGATTAATATTTATTTATTTAGGATTTTTATATCTTGTTGATTCAGCTTTGATAATTCATGTGTATCTTGGAATCTGTACATTGATTCTGAATTTTCCATCTCATTAGAATACAGATTTTCAAAGTAAATACTGATGATCTGAATTTCTTCAGCATCCATTGTGAATTCACACCTCTCATTCCTAATTATAGGGATTTGAGTCTTGACTTGTTTAAAATTTTATTTTAAAAAGAAAAAAACCCAGAAAAATTAAGAAGCAATTAAAGCACAGCAACAAAAACAAAATAACAATAACAAAAAACATTGGCAATATAGGATTTCAGAGCAAGATGATAGGAATTTAATAGTGTTTGTTACATTGCAGATTGTTACCCTCAAATTGCTCAATCTACCAGCTACAAGCATGCAAGATTGATCAAACAATATAATTGCCCTACTTTTTTTTGATAAGGTTGGCTAAGGGCTTGCAAGTATATTTGATGTTTCACAGAATGAACTCTAAGGTTGGCTAAGGGCTTGCAAGTATATTTGATGTTTCATAGAATGAACTCTAAGGTTGGCTAAGGGCTTGCAAGTATATTTGATGTTTCATAGAATGAACTCTTAGATTCTTTGCTTCTTAGTATTGTTTACTTAGTCTCTATTGCATTACTTTCTGTTGTGATCTTTATAATTTTGTCCCTCATACAAGATTTGACCTTGTCCTGCTCTTTTTTTCTGGAAGCTTGAGATTCAACATTAAGTCCTTTATTTGGGATCTCTCAGTTTTCATGATATGGCTATTTACTGTTATACATTTCTTTTGTAGAACAGCTTTCATTATATACCATAAGTACTGGTGTGTTGTATTGTCATTTTCATTTAAGAGTAGAAACTGTCCAATGTCTCCTTTAGTTTCATGTGTGACTGACTGGTTGTTCTAATTGCTTCAGCATGGTCTGTGTGCTAGTATGTGGTCTAGTTTGGAGAACATTCTGTGTGCAGCAGAAAAAAGTGTGTATTCTGATATTGTGGGGTGGACCATTCTGTAGGACTCTACTAAGTTCATTTGTTTGAACGTTCGTTCCAGTTCTAATGTTTCAGTACTGAGTTTTTGTATAAAAGTCCTGTCTGTTTCTGATACTGTGGTATTGGGATCCCTCAATACAATTATATTAGTGCTTGTTTGACTTTCTATATCTGAAATATTTGTTTTAGATAGATAGGAACATTGATATTTATACATATATACTTATGATTGTTATGTCTTCCTCATGAATTTTTTGATTGACAAGAATGTAGTGGCCTAATCTGGCTCTCTTAATCAGTTTTGGCTTGAAATCTACTTTGTCTGCAAATAGAATATGCACCCCTGCTTTTTTATGAGTTCATGTCTTATGGAGTATTGTTTTTCATCCATTGATTTTTGGTCTATGAATTTCTCTTTGAATTAAATGGGTTTTTTGTTTGTTTGCTATTTGCTTTTTTAAAGATACATGCTTTTTTTTTTTTTTTTAAATCGGTACCAGGGATTGAACTCACGACTGCACGCTTGCAAGGCAGGCGCTTATGCTGCTGAACTAAATCCCCAGCCCCTGTTTGTTTGTTTTTTGAGACAGGATCTCACTGCGCAGTTCAGGCTCACCTTGAATTCACTTCATAGTCCGGGCTGGTCTTGAACTTTGCAATAGACCTCCTGCGTCATTCCAGCCTCCCAAGTGCTGGAATTACAGGTGTGCACCACCGTGCCAGGCTTTGAATGTGTTTCTTGTATGTAGCATATTGCTGGAGCTTGTTTCTTGATCCAGTCTGCTATTCTTTTTTCTTTTTTTTCCTCCTTAGTGAATTGATATCATTAACATTGAGGGTTATAACTAAAATGTATTGTCTTACCCTTGTCATTTTATTTTCCTGTTGTTGCTTCCTTTTTTTCCTGTTTTTTTTTTTTTGCCTAGAGGATTCATTCTTTCAGAGTTCATGGAGTTGTAGTCCTTATCTCTTTCTAGTATGTCCTTCAGAACATTTGAGTGTTAATTTTTCTGTTTATGAATTTCCTCAGGTGTTCTTTGTCATGGAAGTGTCTTATATCTCCATCAATTTTGAAACCTAGTTTCTTGGTCTAAATTAATCTGGGTTGGAAGTTGTTTTCTTTTAGGGCTTGACATATTTCTTTCCAAGCCGTCCTTGACTTGGGGTTTTGTCTGCCAGGAAAATTTTGTGCTGTGACATCTGTTAACAGATTTTTTGTATCATTTGTGGTATTTCTTGCTTTTTTTCTTTAACTTTAATTAATATTGTTATTTTTTTCATCATCCATCAGACGATGGATTGATTTCTGTTGGTATCTTGTGATTTTTAAGAAATATTTATTTTCATGATTGATAACCATAACTCTGTGTTTTATGGCTGAATTTCTTTCCTATCATGGTTTATTCTACTGTGGATATGTTCGATGGAAGTTTTAGTCTCCTAGATATCTTCTTGAATCTTTTATGGATTTCATTTCTGTCTTATTTTGGACAGTCATGATTTTCAGCATTTTCTGAATTCTCTCTATTTTTTTTTTTATCTGTATCTGTTCTAGAGTCCTAAGCATGTTTTATATTGTGGTCTCCATCTCTGCAGTTATCTAGAAATTATTTCTGATTTTATTTTTCTAGATCCTCTTTTATCTGCTTTTAATTACTTCAGAGAGTTCAAGTGTGTGGCTTTCAAATTGTTTCACCTCACTGTTCTCTGGGTTTGAAATTAGTGAACAGGACATGTGGGGTTGCATCTTTTGTTTGTTTGTTTGTCCATTCATTCATTCGCTAGTTCCTTTCTTTCTTTCCTTTTCATTTAATCTAATTCCCTGGGCTTATGCTTAAAAACTGCCTATAGTGAGTTGCCTTACTGGTAGTATATAGAACTCAGGAATGATTTTCAGAGCTCCTTGAGGTGCAGCAGGTTTTTGAGTTGTGAGTCAGTTGCAAGATCCTACCTCTTCTGTTTGTTGGGGATGAGAAGTTGTTACCTGCTTGATTTCGCCCCTGGTTCTTTGGCACTGACCCGCATTATTTTCTATGACCTTTAAACAAACTCAGTCTTGGTATATGAGAACGGCTGGTTAGAAAGGAGGTACAATCAGTAATAACAATAGCATGAAATTCAGTGTAAAGATGATGAACTGAAATAACCACCAGTTTGTCACCTTTAACCATATAAATTAGATTTGTAGTTATATAAAAAACATCTAAAACCAACCAGAAAATCACATGAAGCACATAAGCCCGCAATATGCCAATTTCACCCTCAAGGGAGGAAATTTAAAAAGGGGTTAGGGGGAATAGATACATAGTAGAAGAGGAGGAGATTAGAAGTGAAGCTGGAGGACAAGTTGGATTGTGCAAACTTTTGGAAACTGTGTAGAAGACTGAAGGTAGAGAGAAAAGCAAGAACAGAAAAAACCCTGCAAAAGATAAATGCCATGTTCTCACTCATATCAAAACAATATCAAACAATGGAGAAACAAAGAAACAAAGATAGAGGAAAAAATGTCTACCTCAGTATTGGTCTCTGCTGTCTCTAGCAGGCAACAGATGAAGAGGAAGCCAGAGCTAAGTTGATTTATCCCTGCAAGCCAGCAGCAGATTTGGGTTGGTGTAATGCATATTATCAGATACTCTACATCCTTATTTCTCTTGAAGTTCAGGCTGGTTTCTGGCCATTAAACGGAAATTAGACCCATTCAAACTTCAGTATTCAGCACATCTTCTGTGGGCTTGAATTCAGCTGTAAGCTGCTAGATGGAGCCAGCAGTTATTCTGAGTTCCAAGCTCAGTGGGTCTATCTCCAAGTCATCTACTGGCCAATAGCAGGCTACCTCAGAAAGCCCA
>PVLA01018169.1:0-15227 GCA_004027455.1 Hydrochoerus hydrochaeris | reverse complement strand
CAAGATATAAGAAGACTAATAAAAGAAGTCCTGGGTAATCCTCAAGTAGACACAAATGAAAGAATAGAGGAACCCAGAGAAAGGAGAGAAGCCTTTGATGAAGAATATAAACAAAACCTAGAATATATGAAACAGATCCAAAGAGAATATCAGGAAATTAAAAACTCCATTGAAACCTGGCAAAACCTTTTAACAGAAAATAAAGACAAACTTTCAAAACTTGAAGATAGATTTGCAACATATGATCATGAAAGGAAGGATCTCTTAAACATAACAAGGAACCAGGAAGCAATGATACAAAGGCTAGAAGATGACAAGAGGATTTATAACCTAAGAATAAAATATGAGAATGAAGATGCAGCAACAAATACAAATGAAATAAAAAGTCTATTCACAGAAATAATTAAGGAAAACTTCCCAAACATAGGTAACGGAAGTGAAGTTCAGATAAAGGAGACATATAGAACTCCAGCCAGCTACAACCAAAACAGATCTACACCCAGACGTATAATAATCAGGATTCCAGAAATCCATCACAAAAACAGAATATTAAAAGTGGTCAGAGAAAAGAAACAGATCACCTATAAAGGAAAACTCATCAAAATCACAGCAGACTTCTCAATGAAAACCATCAAATCATGAAGAGCTTGGAGCAAAATATTCCAAGCCCTGAAAGAAAGTAACCTCCAACCCAGAATGATGTACCCTGCAAAACTGTCTCTCAAAATTAATGGAGAGACAAGATATTTCCATGACAAAGAGGAACTAGGGGAGTTTGTGACCACCAATCCAACCCTGCAAAGAATACTGAAGGACATTCTAGAGAGAGAGAAGAAAACCACCAGGGTTCCAGGAATAATGGCAAAAAGGCCTCAAAGAAAGGGGCAGACAGTGGAATCAAGGAGAAAAGTAAACAAATAACAACAGAAAAATAGCATGGCAGAGATAAAACAGGGAAGATTGGTTATATCACTGTTTTATCTTGACTGATCTTATTTGAATCTGGTGTGCTTGAGTGTCAAGTCTGAGAGTAGGGGCAACTACTCTGAAGATGACAGGATTCAATAGGATACCCATCCTGGTTTGATTGTTATCTGCCTTTGAAGTCCTATAATGTCTCCAATGTTTAGATTTTATTAATAATGTAAAGCAATGCTAAGTTTATATTATATTTGATGATATAGACAATTTTATTGAAAATAGCTAGAGACATCATAGTGACTACCATAGATCACCTAATGTTGTGTTTTTGTATGTTCTTTTCATTTCGTATTTCTCTAGGAATTTGTATTGCTGACTTGTTTTGATTTATTTCTCCCTCTAATACAGAAAGGCTAGGTATATGTGTAGAGACTTACACATGTGTGGAACTTCTAAGTAGTTTATGAGAATGGATTATAGTTATTATAAAGGAAAAAAAAGGAAAAGAGAATATTCTAAAGGATATAACTGCATGTATGTTTGAGTGTGTGGAATTAATAACCATGTTGCTAAAGTTTTAGTTGGATGGATGAGCAAAACCGACTGCAGTCTCACTGTTTGGATGTCCACTTTGTGGACTTTAGTTTTGTAACTTGAACAACTGCATCTAAGAGGAAAGTATCTAAAATCAACTAGTGATTTTTACTGGTTACTATTTTTTTTGTTTTGTTTTTTAGATTTTGTATTGTTTCTACCCTCTTTCCATTTCAAAATTTTGTCTTTAAATAAAACAATTTAAAAAAGCAAGAGGAGGAAAAGAAAGTGCTCTAAAAGAGATAACTATATGTAACCTTAAGTGTGTAGGATTGATAACCATGTTACTAAGTTTTTGTTGGATTGGTGAATAGAAGTGCTTGCAGCCTCACTGTTTGAATATCCACTTTGTATGCTTTAATTTTGTAACTGGAACAACTATATCCAAGAACACAATATGTAATGTAACAAATAGTGATTTCTTACTGTTTATTTTTTTTGAAATTCTGTATTGTTTCTACCCTTTTTACTGTTTTGCTTCCCCCCTCTTTAAATAAAACTAAAAAAAAGAAAAAAAATCAGAAATGAACAAGGGGACAATGTATCTAATTCTACAGAAAAACAACAGATTATAAGGAACTATTATGAGACTGTATGCTGAAAAATTAGACAAACTAGAAGAAATGGTTGAATTCCTTGACTCATAAAACCTAGATACTAAGGGCCAGGAGTTTAGCTCAGTGGAATAAGTGCCTGTGTGGCAGTGTTAGGTCAAGTTCAATCCCTGGTACAGAAACAAACAAACAACCCACAAAACCTACCTACTAAAACTGAATTATGAAGAAATAAAAAACCTGAAGGACCAAAACATGAGTAAAGACATTGAATAGGTAATGATCTGTCTCCCATCAATGAAAAATTTAGTTCTGATGTATTATCTGCCGAACTCTACTAAATGTTTAAAGAACTAATAACACTTTTCCCAAAATAGTTCCACAAAACTGAAGAATTGGAGGCACATTCATTTTACGAGGCTGAAGTACAGAAAAAGGAGGAAGAGTGACAAGAAGAAGACAAAGAAGCAGAGGGAAAGGAGGAGGAAGAAGAAGTGCAAATGAACATGCACATGGGCAAAAAAGCTTAAGGTACAGGCCAATATTCCTGATGTTATGGCCTGTGTCTAGATATCTAAACCCTCATGTGGTCATTTTCAGAGGAGGCTGCATTTAGTGTGTGATGCTGGGATTAAGTGTGTGATGCTGAGAACAAGGGTGTATGTTTATTAAATTATTCCACTTATTAGTTTTGCATAGTTCTGGGAGTGGATATGGGAAGACCTTCCTTTTGTATAAGTTCTACTCACATTGAAGATAAACTGAATAGAATATAATGCACAGAAAAAGGGCTGTTGTGGTTGCTTGCTGCTTTTTTTTCTTATTCACTGCCTTCTGCTTGTCATGAAAGGTTTCTCCTGTCTGATGTCCCTCTTCCATACCACTCTGCCTTGGAGCCAGCCAACTATAAACTGAAATTTTCACAAACTTTTAGCTATACAAATATTTCTTCTCTTAACTTGTAGATATTGGGTATTTTGTCTTAGCAACAAGGAAATCAACTAAGACATCTGATGAACAAGGATGCAAAAATCCTAAACAAAATACAGTAAAACTTTGGTTTGCAAGCATAATTCACTTCAGGAACACATTTGTAATCCAAAGCACTTGTCATATATCCAAACAAATAAGAAATAATGGAAACTCAGGTGACTCATTCCATAGCCCAAACATATTCATATAAAATGATTACAATATTATAACACAAAATGATAAAGAAAATGCAAAATATAAAGAAAGATAAATTAACTTGCACTTACCTTTGGAAAACCTCCATGTCTGCTGTGAGGTAGATGAGAGAAGGATCATCATGTAGGACGACTCCCTATTACTAACAGAACTGCTATATATTGGCTCAAATGAATCTTTTTGTTTTGTGCAACATTAACAAGGAACCTATATGGTAACACATGCTTTTGCCTCCATTTGAAGATTTCACAAAAATGTGAAATTATATTGTCTTTAAAAAGATTTATTGCTCCCACTGCTATATCTTTTTTCTGGTATTGCCTTTCTAAAACAATTTCACTGTTTCCCACATTTTATACATCTCTTTAATCTCATTTGAAGTAAAAGATTTCTTCACCTTTTCCTCCTCCTCCTCTGCAGGTGAGATCTCTGTCACTTCTCACTGTTGGGAAATCACCCACAGTCTCACAGTGGGGAAATTTCTCAAAAAACTAAAAACTAAAAATGAAAGCTAGAGATTTCATTTGATCTAACTTTTCCCCTTCTTGATAGCTTCCTAAAAGAATTAAAAGCATCCTACCATAGTGATATATGCACACACCCATGTTTAGTGCAGCACAATTAATAGTAACAAAATCTTGGAAACAGCCCAAACACCCATCACTCAATGAATGGACAAATAAGATGGTTTTTTTTCATTTAATAAAATGGAGTATTACTCAGCCATAAAGAAGGTTAAGTTTGAGACATTTCTAGCTAAATAGATGCATCTTGAGACCATAGTCTTAAGTTAAATAAATCAAACACACTTGTGTAAATATACTATTGTTTCTCTGATGTGAGAAATCAAAAGTGTAAATCAGGATCAATACATATAATAGTAGATATTTTGAAAGAAAGAAAATACTTACTTGGGAAAGGGAACTGGTGGGGTAGTGGAAGTTATAGGAGAAAAATGAGAAAAAAACAAGGAAAAGTAGAACAAAAGCTTTTGTAAATAAGAGGGAAAGAGGGTTTTAAGGGAGATTAAGGGAATGGAAAAGATAGGAATTGAAACCTTACAGACACTTGGAAAGACAGTTTTCCCCATATCTTACAAAAATAAACAGGTTTTTCCATATTGTCTAACACTCACACCCCTATGGATTTACCCAAAGAAGTAGAAAATTTATGTACATGAAAAAATCTACATGGGAAAGATTATAACAACTTTATTTGAAATTGCCCAAATTGGAAGCAAGCAAAATTTATTAAGATGAGTAAATGTGTAAACAGTAATTCATTCAGAAAATGAAATATTATTCACTATGACAAGGAAATGAGCAATCAAACCATGAAAAGATAATAGAGGAACATAACATGCTACACTGAAAAAGTCATTATCTAGCATTTTACTAAGTGAAACAGACCATATTACTTGATACCCATGATATGACCTTCCAAAATACAAAAGTTTGGCAACAGCAAAAATATCAGTTATAGATGCAAGGATGAATAGGTAAAGCACAGGAGAATTTTAGGACAGAGAAATTAATGTGCATGATATTGTAATAGTGAACAAAATTCACTATCCATATGTCAAATCTCATAGAACTGCATAACACAGAGTGAACTCAAAATCTATGGTATTTAGTCAATAATAATGGCTCAATATTGGTTCATCAACTAACATTTGTACCATAACAATACAAGAGGTTAATAATAGAGGAAACTGAGAGGAGCTAGAGATGGTTGATCAGTGAGCAACAAAATACAGAGCCTCCTGGGAAGAAACAACTCATACAACAGAATAAAACATCCTGGAGAGATCCAGACAGAGGGAGATAGATCCTCTTGACACAGGAAGAAATTAAAACAAAAATGTCTTGTCAAACATGCAGTCTCGGGGCTTACAATTGGGACAACTAAAATTAACAGACCCACCAAGCCACCCAAACTCACACCAGCCATGACCCACCTTGATCTGCAGAGCCTCCTGAACTCATTCCCGCCACGACTCACAGGAGCCACAGTTGCAATAAGTCAGGGGCTTGTGAGCCCAGTGGAGAACAGAGTTGTCAAAGGGACCTTCATTAGTCCATGGTCAGTGCTGGGAATATGACCCCCCCATGGGAAAGGGTGACCAAATGGGCGACATGTTGGAATCAGGCAGGAGGAGCATGAACTAGGAACAGCAGTAACATCAGTTGGCTGCTCCCTCCCCAGAGCAGCTTTGTGGGATTTGATTGGCCTGGGTCATGCCCCTGGCTAGGACTCAAGCCATCCCAAAGTGATTCCTTACACCTAGCACACCCCTAACCTGGTGAAGGCCCCTGAAGTTTGACTGGCCCAGAGGGGAGGGGCCCAGCATATGCAGCCCCTGCTTACACCTCAGTGACACGAGCAAACAGGAGAGGGCTGGAATCCCTCACCAGCATGCTTCAGAAGAACCATAACCAACAAGGAAAGGGGCTGGGACCTCCACTATACTCCTGTATGGAAGAAACCAAAAACACGACAAGAGAGAGAAACAAAAAAAAAGCCCCCAGCCTAAAACCCTGAGAACATTGATCCAGGAGAGGGAAATACAAAAGAGACTGAGAGCACCAAACATGCAACATCAGACATGGCTTCAATGGACATTCAGAGATATCTTCAGGATCTTGTAGATGAGATCAAAACTGAAATATTAAATCAGGTAAAGCAAGATATAAGTAAATTAATAAAAGAAATGCTAAGCACCTCTCAAGAAGACACAGACAGAAGAAGGGAGGAACACAAAAAAAGGAGAGAAATGTTTGATAATGAATATAAAGAAAATCTAGAATGCATGAAGCAGATTCAAAGGGATTACCAGGAAATTAAAAACTCCATTGAAAGCTGGCAATACTGCTTAAAAGATCCTAAGAATAGACTATCAAAGCTTGAAGACAAGTTTGCAATGTGTAATCATGAAAGGAAAGATCTATTAAAAATAACAAGGAAACAGGCTGTAACAATACAAAGGCTAGATGAGGACAAGAGAATCTATAATTTAACAATAGGAAACACGAACGAAGAAGCAGGAATAAAAACAGGTATATTACAAAGGCTATTCACAGAAATAATTAAGGAAAACTTCCCAAGTATGGGAAAAGAAAATGATATTCAGTTATGTGAGGCATACAGAACTCCAGCCACCTACAACCAAAACAGAGCTACACCCAGACATATAATAATCAAGATACCAGAAATTCAATATAAAAACAGAATATTAAAAGCATTAAAAGAATCCTACCATAGTGATATATGCACACACCCATGTTTAGTGCAGCACAATTCATAATAATTAAATCAGAGAAAAGAAACAAATTACCTACAAAGGAAAGCCCATCAAGATCATAGCAGACTTCTTGACACAGACCATCAGATCAAGAAGAGCTTAGAGTGAAGTATTCCAAGCCCTGAAAGAAAATAACCTCCAGCCTAGATTGCTATACCCTGCAAAACTCACTAGAAATTAATGGAGAAAAAAGATGCTTTCATGACAAAGAGGAACTGGGGGAATTTGTGACCACCAATCCAACCCTACAGAGAATACTGAAGGACATACTAGAGAGAGAGAAAAAATACCAGGATTTCAGGAACAGTTGCAGAAAGGCCTCAGTGACTAGGGCAGGCAGTAGAATGAAGGAGAAAAGTAGACAAAGGCAGAAAAATAGCGTAGCAGAAATGAGACAGAGAAGGTTGGCTATAATCTCTAACATAGATGGCCTTGATTCACTAAAAAAAAAGATAGGCAGAGTAGATCAGGAGATAGGGTCCATTGAGATGCTCTGTATAGGAAATATAATCAACCTGTGAGAGGGTTTATGGACCAAAAATCAAATATGAGAAAACAATACTTTATGTGACAGGGAGCCAGAGAGAAATAGGAGCAACTCGACCACCACCTGCAGATAGGTTGGCAAGACAGGATACTTATGTGCAGTAGAGAACTACTCAGATATAACAAAGGAAGACCTTGAGGTTTTTGTAGGTAAAGGAATAGAACGTGAGGTCAAGTTCAGGAGTGAGAAGGTTTGAAACCACTTTGGTAAAAAGCAGGTTGCCCTCCTCAGTCTAAAAGCTGAGGGAGTTGTTGGGACCCAAAATGTGCAGCACCCTGTGGGAGTGAAAGGGGAGGAATAACTTAAAAAAAGAAGGCAGAGGATATTAATAGTGTACCAGGATTTAAAACCCACATTACTCACACCACTCTGCTTAGATGGATTATGTTCTGTTCCAGTGTGTCTACTTTTACTAGATTTGAGGGCACAGACAGTTATTCTGAAAATAGCAGCATATAGTATGGTAATCATCCTTAATTTCCTATTAACTTAATCTGAAGCTCTGTATAGCTTACACGGTTTTACCATGATTGATCTTAATCGAATCTGGTTTGTTAGATTGCTGTTTTGTATTGATAGATTTTATTCAATGCTGTTATGATTGATAGTATCAAGTCTGAGAGTATAGGCAACTACACTGAAGATGACAAGATTCACTAGAATATCCACTCTGGTTTGATTATTACCTACCTTTGAAGTTTTATACTGTCTACAATGTTTTATTTTTACTAATATTATTATATACTGCTTTATTCAATTTTACTGCTATATTCAACTATACCTGATGATATAGACAATTCTATTAAAGATAATAGACAACACAGTAACCATTGTAGATCACCTTGTACTGTGGTTTTATATAACTTTTTGGTTTCATGTTTTTATACGAATTTGTTTCATTTTGTCTTTCTATGTTTTTTTCCCTCTAATACAGAAAGGATTGAAATACATGTAGAGACTCATGTATGCGTATCTGTTTATTAGTCTCACTGTTTGAATATCTACTTTGTATGCTTTAATTTTGTAACTTGAACAACTATTTCTAAGAGGACAATATGCAATTTATCAAATAGTGATTTCTTACTGTTTGTCTTTTTTTTGAAATTCAGTATTATTTCTACCCTTTTTATGTTTTTTCTTCTTTAAAGAAAAAAAGAAAAAAAATGATAGAGGAAACTATGAACAGGGTGAGAGGGAAATTCAGGTGTTCTCTACACTTTGAGTTTTTCCTTAAAACTGCTTTAAAAAATGAAGTCTATTAGTGAGTTTTTGCTTAAAAAAAGGAATTTGCCTGTATTAAAAAAAAAACATCCAGGGGCCAGGGATTTAGCTCAATGGCATAACGCCTGCCTGGCAAGTGCTAGGTCATGAGTTCAATCTCTGGTATCAAAAAAGTACAGATTAAGAAAAAAAGCATCCAAACTAGCAAGGAAGAAATTAAAGTGCTTTTGAATAGGAAAAATTAATTTTACATATAGAAAACTCTAAATAATCCACCTAAAAACTTTTAGAACTAATAAATTAAGTAAACTTGTAGGATACAAATTTAAAATATAAAGATAAGTAGTGTTTTTCACACTAAGAACAAAGCATCTAAAAAAGAAATCCAGAAACATTTAAATTTAAAATGGATACAAAAATAAAATATTTTGGAATAAATGTAACCAAGGAGATACAAGATCTCTATAGTGAAAACTAAAAATTATTAATTAAAAAAATTGCAGAAAACACACAAAAAAGGCAAACATATCTTATGTTCATAGGTTAGAAGAATTAATATTGTAAAAATGTCTATACTTCTCAAGTAATCTATAGGTTTAATTGAAAACAACAATGACATTCTTTATAGGAGTAGAAAAATATCCTAAACTTTTTAGAAAAACCACAAAACATTCCAATAGTCAAAACAACTATAACCAAAATAATAAAGCTGAAAGAATCACAGCCCCTGAATATTAGTTAGACTAACAAAGCAGAATGTACCAACATAAAAATAGAAGCATATGGCAATGGAATAGAATAGAGATCCCAGAAATAAATCCATACATTTATAATCAACTGATTTTTTATAAATGTATCAAGAACACACACTGAATAAAAAAAGTCATCTCAGTTAACGGTGTTGAGAAACCTAGATATTCATGTGCAAAAGAATGCAATTAAACCCTTATCACCCACCACTTTTGAAAAATCAACTTAAACCACATGAAACATTTAAAATAAGACTTGAGTTTTAACAGTGCTAGAAGAAAAATAAGGGAACATCTCTATTACATTGTCTGAGCAATGTTTGTTTTTTGGGGGGAATAGGACCCCAAAAGAAAATGAAACAAAAAAAAAACAGAAATAGACAAATGGACCATAAAGCTTATGCACAAAAAAGAAAACAAGCAACAGAGAGAAGAGAAAACCCCCAGAATAGGAAAGAGTATTTACCAGCTGTTGGAAGTAAGCTATCTCTACCTCAAGTATCTATGACAAGGTCATTGTTTCTCATGAGTTTGGCAGAGCTTATGAGAAGTGTATGTGGCTCAGGGAACTGATGCACAAAGTGACTGGGCCTTCCTACAAAATAATATAGACAACTCCTCTCTTGTTCCTTGTATAACCACCAAGGCTTGATGCTTTGTTGAAGGTTAGATGTTCTTCCTGTTCTAGATTTTATCCTCCCCTTAAAATTCTCTGTAAATAGCCTCTTTTGCTGATTGCATAGCTGCAGTTGGGCAGATCTTTCTCCTATCAGGAGAGGGGCTACACCTGACCTCATCTTTTTGCATTTTGACTCATCTTCATTTCTGCATCCTTCATCGTCTTCCTTCCAGAATTTCAACAGCTGCACTAGACATGGTTGTCAGCAGTTTATCTGATAAGGAGTTAATATCCAAAATATTCAAGGAACTAAAATAATTCGATAGCAAGAATACAACTGAATTGTAAAATGGGCAAAGGCTCTGAATATACAATTCTCAAAAGACATATAGAGCTAGGGTTTGGTTCAGTGGTAGAATGCTTACCTGATTACATGTGGGGCTCTAGGTTTAATCTCTCACACTGTCCCCACAAATACTTCATAACAATACCAGGCATAGAGGCCTCTAAATAGCAATGCATAGACAGTTTTGATGTTTGCAAGGCTGGCACCTTTGCTGACAGGAACAATTATTTTAATGTAGCCAGCTCTACATATCTCAGTAAATAGGGTGAAGGAGAGGTCAAGGACAAACTCTAGCAAGGGTTTTGTTTTTTAGAAGAGAACAACATGGTGATCACCTACAATTTATGAGCTAGGTTTAGTTATTCTGAATGTATATGCACTTCAAATAGTCATGTTGAATATGATTAAAAACATATAGTTATATCCATTGATTTAAATTTTTTGAAAGAGTATATAAAAAATGCTTTCCATCAATTGTTCAGGGCATAACGATTGTTTTCTCTACTTGACACTTTTCCTTTCTTTCATTTCCCTTCTTATGATTAAATTTCTGCTTTATTTTTATCCTGTTTTATTTTTGGTAATGTTATAAATGACAACAAAATTATTCTTGGGACAAAGAGGGTGCAAATAAGTAAATCAGAAAAATAGCATTCACTAGCCACTACATAAAATGTGGTCTAATTCTTGTGCACATTGTAGCTTGAGAAACACTGTGCATTTTCTCTGTTTTTGTCTCTTGGAATCCTCAAGAATGAACTACAGCACTGTTACATTTTACACTTATGGGTGCATTCATGGGTACCATTCATTCTCAGGGCTGCCTCTATTCTTAGATAATATTGGGCCTTTTTCAAGTCCTCAAAACCATTGAAATATTCTACAAATTATTGGTTAGCTGTCAGGGGTTGCTTTGCTACCAAAAATATGATATTTTTTAGCCAGAAACTTAAAAAAATCTTTCAAATAAATCCCTTCAAGCCACACAGATATGAAGTGGTAAATAGTAATAAGACAAGATAAATTACAAACTACAGTGAGAGATCAAATGATTAATTTTAAAACAAGAAACAAGAAGGGAGAAAGACACAAGAAGACTGTTCCAAATGATAGACTATAAAAAGTTCTCACAATAAGAAGTTGATGTGAATTAACTCAATTTATTCATAAATCTCCACTCCTCAAATTTCAGTTTCTAAGTGATGTGCCTGAATGATGCAATGTTGCTTTCAAAAGTAAGTGGTTAGAGAGAAGCAAGACATTCTAGTTTAAAAAAGAAAAGTGTTAGGAATATTGATCCTGTCTTTAACTGCTGTAAGATTCAAATTTGGCAGGGGTATAGAAAACAAAGTAAATTTACACTAATTGCTAATGCTTTAAAAACTGCTAAGAACACCCCGCTTTCAAAAATTTAAGTCCAGTATCAATGTCATTGTCTCCTTTTCTTGAAAATTTAAAGGGTCTGCTTTAAATCATTTGTGGGGCGTCCTCCTGTCTTTCAAATAACATTAGATAATTACAGACTGGAAAAATGAATTATATATTCCCTCCCATGTTTTACATTTTAGGCAGAGCTCTGTAGTAATTATTTTTGCTGTGAAACATGTTTCTGGCCAAATCATTGGAGAAATGGTTCTAGGCCTCAGAATATTGTCCCATGAATAGTATATTGGATATACCCTTGGATAAAGGGACCACACATTCACAAAACCAAGAAATGCTTCCAATATATAAAAAATAAAAGCTGATTCCAGCTCCAAGGTTTAAATTAATTTCATTTTTCTTTCTTTCTATAAATATTTACTAAACATCTACTATGTGGTAAGCACTATATTCCATGCAAGGTATAGAGGAACAAATAGTCCCTTGCCAAGTACCTATAGCCTCAACTTCAGATTTAAGAAAATCCTTGTAAGGAAATCCTAAGTATCCTCCATGCCTATTTATTGAGATGGAAGCCAAATAATGAGAACACCAGCCTTCCCTAAAAGGATGTGGGAGATCATCTAAAGTAAGAGCACATTTTTTTAGACACATGAAAAAATATTTTACTTAAATTGCATTTATTTCAGCAGTTCTCTTCATATGAAGAGCCTTATCTTAAGGTTGAAATATAAGAAATATGATTCATAGGCCTGGTACATGGAAATAAACCATTATCAATAGAGATAAAGTTGTCATAGACCCTGTGTTACGATGCAATGTTCAACTGGAAGGTGAATTGTGGAGATATTATATTTCCCACTCTATGAGAAGAAATTCAAATCTGCAGAGAACTGGGGGCTTGATAACAGTTCACTGAAGATTTTAAGCTAAGGTTAAAGGAGGCTCCAAAGAAGAGTGGATCAGACACTCAGAAACACTAAAGGTTATTGAAATTCAAAATGTGAAGAGGGGTGGTAGAGGTGACACAACCAAAAAGGGAAAGAGATAGATCATGAGAGTTGGGTGGCAGTGACAGAAATCTGGACTAGCAAAGTGGGTACTGAAAACCAGGATCCAGAATGATGAACAGGAAAAGTGAGTATGGTGACTAATTGTTATAACATACAGGGATGAAAAATTATAATATAAGGAATTAACTGGGCAGTACAATTATGAGCAAATGTGATCCTGCTAAAAATTGAAATGTATGCTTCCAAAGTCATATGTGGAACTCTTAACTCTGTTTTTTTAAAAATTCAATTATATTGCTACATTTTAGATATACATAATGACCATATTCATCATAGGGAGTTTGTAGCTATATATGGTACATCTCAATTCCTTTCTTTTTTTTTGTACCTGGGATCAAACTCATGACCTCAGGCTTACCAGGGCAGGCCTTTAGACTGCTAAGCTAAACCCCAGACTTGATTGCTTTCTTTTTCCCAATTCTCTCTCCTCCCTTCAATCCATTTACCCTCCTTATTTATAAATCAAGGTTTCCATGTTAACTTTCTTTTATTAGTTTTTTCTTTTCCATTCCTTCCTTTACCCCTTCTTAGTTCTCCATTCCTTTTGATCCATGTCTTCCTATTTCACAATACCTATTGCACATTTTGGTACATATGTTCTCAGTTTCCCAAAGAGGCAGACAATACAACATTTACACGTATGTGTCTGATTTAACTTAAAAGTATACTTTAAAGATATATCTGTTTATCTATACATGTCTCAAGTTTACCATTCTTTATGGCTGATTAGTAACATTTGCATTAAAAAAGCCCAACTCTTCCTTATCCATTCATCAAGTGATGGGTATTTCCAAGATAAAGTTATTACAAACCATACTGCTATACATATCAGTGTGCATATATCACTATAGTATGATGATTTTAATTCTTCTCAGAAGGAACCTAGAACAGGAATGCCAGGGTTAAACAGAACCACTAATTCTAGCTTTTTAGGAATCTCCACACAGATTTCCACAGTGGTTGCACCAGTCTACACTCCCACCAAGAGTGAGGAATGGTTCCTTTTTTCCTATGTCCTTGCCAGAATTTGTTATTAGTTGATTACCTCATAATTGCCATTCTTTATGGAGTGAGATAGAATCTCAGCACTATTTTAATTTGCATTTCTAGAGTGATCAGTAATATCAAAAATTTTTCATATATTTATTTGCCTTTTTAATTTCTTCATATTAGACGTGTATTCATTTTAGATGCACATTTTTGGATTGGGCCTTTGAATTTGGGGGCATCTGAATTTTTCAGTTCTTTATATATTTTAGGTATTAGTCTTCTGTCTGAGGAATTGGTTAATTTTTCTCCCATTCCATGGGGTTTTTCTGCACTCCATTGGTGATTTCGTTTCCTGTGCAAAAGGTTTTTAAATAGAATCACATCCTGGTTGTTGATTCTTTGTAATATTTTCCATGTGGGCTAGATTTTCTCATAAAGTCTTTGCTTACACTAATGTATTCAAAAGGGTAGAATTTTTAAAAACTACGAAGCAACATGAAATGACAATACTGCAGTTCAGGATGATGGCAAGAGAAACAATATAAGATTAATAGGCATCAATGAAGATGCAGGAGTCAACACAAATGACATAGGTAAACAATTCACAGACGTAATAGCAGAAAATTTCCCAAAATGGGGGAAAAATCTGACATACAGATAATTGAGGCTAATAAAGTACGAAACAGTCACAACCAACATAAATCTACACCCAGACATATAATAATTAGAATGCCAAATATACAACATAAAAACAGAATACTAAAAGGTATTAGAGAAAAGAAACAACTCACCTATCAAGGAAAACACACTAAAATCATGCCAGATGTTCCAGTGGAAACCCTCAAGTTAAGATGAGCTTGGAGTGAAATATTTCAATCCTTGAAAGAAAACAATTTTCAACCCAGACTGATGTAGCTAGCAAAACTCTATTTTAAATTTAATGGAGAAACAAGATACTTCCATGACAAAGAACAACTGAATAAATTTATGTCTACCAAACCAGTCCTAGAAAGAGTACTGATGGACGTTCTAGACAGAGATAAAAATGACCACAATCTCCAGAGCAACAACAGAAAGAAACCACCAGGCTGAACAAGAAATTAAACCAGGAAAAAAAGCAGGAAACCAACAATAAGAACACATTTCAAAGTCAAGCCAGTAAATATCAGTGATATCCATAAATGTAAATGGGCTCAATTCACCTATCAAAAGAAACAGGTTGACAGAATGGGTCAAGAAACAGGTCCCACAATATGCTGTATACAAGAAACATAACTCAACTGAGGATGGAGCTCAGTGGTTTAAGAGCCTGCCTGGGAAGTGCAAGGTTGAGAATTTGATCCCTGGTACAAAAAAAAACTTGTAAAAAGAAAAGAAACATGACTCACTCAAAAAGAAACTCAAAGATTTAAATTCAAAGGATGAATGACAGTATTCCATGCAATAGGAACCCAGAAAAAAGCAGGGGTAATTATTCTGCATTCAGACAATATGAAATTCAAACTTTAAAATGATTAAAAGAGATAAAGAAGGTCACTACAAACCTGTTAGTGGAAAACTTCAAGAAGAACTAACAAGCATAAATATATATGCTCCAAATATATGTGCACCTGACTATATAAGACAAATATTAATGGGCATGAAAAGTCTAGTACAAAAGAACACAATTGTAATAGGAGACCATAATACCCCACTGTCACAAAGAGATAGTTCAACTAGACAAAAAGTCAGCAGAGAAATA
>PVLA01018168.1:0-15232 GCA_004027455.1 Hydrochoerus hydrochaeris | reverse complement strand
ATGTATAAACACTGTGTAGTCTCCCTAGTGTAAAAAATGGTAAAAATATATAAGATTCTATGGTCATCATGGTTCTCCATCATATTGCTTTGAAGTTTTGTAATGTTTTCATTCATTGGTTGGAATGTTTTATTCTGTTTTGTTTGACCTTATTATGTGTGATAGTATGAAAAGCTACTTTGAAGGAAACAAGACATGGAAGCCATTGCTTATTTAATATCATCTTGCTGTGAAGTCCTAACATGCTTTTGTTCTTCTATTGCCATTTGTTCTTTCATTCTGTGTCTTATTCAATTTTAATACATACAATAGTATAAACAAATTTTTACAAAAATGAGATATTAAAGTAGCCATTGTTCATCTTCTGTTATTTGGTTCAGAATGCCTTGTAATGCTTTCATTCTCTTGAATGGTTTTATTCTATTTTATTATGTTTGATATTATTGTGTGTGAAACTATGCTCCACTATTTCAAAGAAAGAGACATTATGGTAGCTACTGTTGATATCCAATTATCTTGTTGTGAACTGTTGTGTTGCTTGGATTGTTGTGTTCTGACCTGCTTTATTCTGTCCTCTTTTGCTTTATTCTCTGTAAAATAAAATTTAAAAAAAGAAACATAAAATGAAAACACTTAGTTGGGAAGAAAGAAAAGAAATGAGGGTCAGATAGCTACCTGTGTAAAGGTAGTGACCATATAATTGAGGACATTTGTTCCTGACTGTATTTATTAATAACACAAAAAGCCCTTTCTTTGGAACTTGTGCCATGCACAGAGATCCCAACTCAGTTACTATTGCCTGCCTGCAAATTCCTATATCAGCTTCATTAGATTTTCTTTCATGCTGTATGTATTTCAGATCTAAAATTTATGGGTTTGTTAAAAGCAACCTTAGATATGAAGTCAAGTCAAAATTAGGTAATAGGCTAATGCAGTATTATAATGACCCTAGAATGGAGCATATACATAAATTCCAAAAATGTTTTCACTTTCATTCTAAAGTGTTTGTTTTTTATCCCACACTCAATACCAGGAATAGATCTAGTGGATTAAGTGCAGAACCTTGTTTCACCAATAGTTGTGAATCTCATGCTTGGCTAGGTTTATCTTCAAAGTTTAGGTATGATTTATGAAGCTTTATACAGTATGAATTTTTTCTAAAGCATCTGGCCTGTTTGATTTTTCTTCATCTTTATTTATCCCAGAAAACTTTTACTGTTTATGTGTAATTTCCTCAATCACAATGTAATGGATTACACTTGGATGAATATTAGTTCAGTGAAAATGAGCCGACTGAGAGAAACTCTGTGCAAATCTGCAGCAATAAAGCTTATGGCCACATTCCTGACAAGAACTCCTACCCATTCCAGTTTTCCCTGGTCTGGCCTGGCCTGGAGGACACTGACCTAGGAACATTTAGGACCCAGCTTCAGGAAAGGACACTGAGCACTTAAGGAAATGCAGGACATCTGTGAAAATCCAGAAATTAAGCCCTTAAATGGAAGTATTAATCCTGGCAGGTGAGGGTGACATCACAGGAGATAGATGAGGCCTCCAGCCAATCACTGATAAAGGTGGGTCTAGTTGCACACCCAATCATGTGGGCCAAGGGAGGAGGGCTTTTCCCACTCCTGGTGCAGAAGTGCTCACTGTGAATTCGGTGCTGAGAACCTGGCACTGAGTGCACCTCCATTTTATGTGACTTCTTCTTGAGGACTGCAAAGGATCCTTGGACACTCTCAAGAATCAAAATGGTAACTTGATGGTAATAGAGGTGGGAATGGGATGGAATTGTGTGAATTTTGGAAGGAAATGGGTAGAACCACTGTAAGCCAAGAACATCTTTTTGGGCTGCCCCAGGCACAGTTGTGTTTTGTGCAAGAAGTGTTTGTGGGTAAACCTGAGTTGTTTCCTCAACATGACAAAAACTATCATTTGAATTCCTGATGTGAGCAGTCTACTTGAATGATGTTACTGCATAAACACAACTCAAAATCTCATAACACTGAGTGTACAGTTCTGGAACCAAAATAAGAAATGAGAAGAGTACTTTGACTCTGGGAATGCTTCCCACATGAGTAGTTAGCTGGCCAGGTACACGTGGCTCTGTGGATTTAGAATAAACCTCCTTCTATCTCTCTATTTTTCTTTCTTCCTTTCTTTTTTATTGTTTGAATTCAGAGTTTATCTGTTGTCTGGCCTGGCTTTGAACTCTGGGCCATCCTCCTCCACCAGCCACCAGTGTGAGGAGATTAGAGTCCTGAGTCACAGCACCCAGAAAAAAGAACTACTATGATGCCTGTTTCTCTAATGCATTTCTTCAGCCTGTGTGGTTGGCAGGAAACTGGGTTTAGAGATAAACTGCCTGTCTGTATTTACATTTCTATTATTCAGGAGTTTAGTAATTAGCAGCTGCAAGTCACCTTCCTAGGCAGGAATCTGCATTTTATTTTGGGCAGAAAATTCCCTGCTCATTGAAAGCCTTAGGTCATTGTCTATTCTCATTTTAATTCATTATCAAAGCCCTTAATTTTGCATCTTCACCTCAGGCCCTTTCCTTAGTTAGTGCCTTATTCATAAACTAAATAAATACTCTCTTACAAATGATTTACTAAAGCAAGTTTTATCTTAGATTGTAGATTTCTGCAAAGTATTTAAGAGATGGTAGTACTTTAGCTTGTGAGGGGAAAGTACCTGCAAGGCAAAATTCCTGTAATTGCTGTTTGTTAATCACACACTGAGAAACACAACAAACTGGTTTCTACAGGGATGTAGAGATGTGATAAATATGAGAGTGGAAATGGAAATGGATGTCAAATGTGAAAATATTTCTGCAGACTTTTGGTTATGCTGATACTTTGTCCTAAAATATAAAACCCTCAGTGGGACCTGTGGCACACACCCTTAATGCCAGCACCCTGGAGGCTGATTCTTGATTATCCTTGCAAGTTTAAAGCAAGCCTGGTCTATGAAGTGAGTTTAAAGGCATCTTCAACTGCATTGTGAGACCCTGTCTCAAAAAGTCATAAAAAATAATTGAAACACTGAGATGGACTTTTTGCTAAAGTAGGGGTTTATTCACATAGTAAGGATCTGCATGAGTAGTAAAGAATAAGAACACAAGTTCTTTTTGAATAAGAAGTGCCAAGGTGATTAGAAGGAAATGGGAGAGCAGAGCATGTGGAGGGCGGCCCTGTCAGCAGCCAGAACAGTAAAGGACTTCCAAGGTGAGATTGACCTAGTGTGAGAGCACTGAAGGATTGTCTGTCTGCTAGGTATGAAGATAAGAAAAGGCTCACATACCATAGAAAAGAGGGAAACATTCACAATAAATAATTGTCTTTCTACTGATCAGCTCTCTAATCATCTCTGATTTAAGATGGGAAATTAGAACACTAGTATTGGAGGTTTGAAAACATGTTGGACATCACAACTAAAATAGCATAGGAAGGAGTTTCTGCTGGACACCAAAGATTTAAAGTCACATATGATGTTTCTTATTTTCCTGTGACTGACCTCAGAAATATGACACTTACCTACATCCTCCCAAACTTGAGAAATTAAAAAATAATAATTTTAAATAAAAAATTTAAAATAAAATTTTAAAAAAATTATTGCATTTTGAGATGAGGTCTTAACTCTTTGTTCAAGATGGCAAGAAACATTGAGACCGTGCCAGCACATTGACTGTTGAGTTTGATATTGGGGAAGGAAACTCTCAGCCTCTTATATGTCCAATACAAGTAAATGTTCTCTTAAGTTTAACAATGAATTTCAGGAACAACAGAGGTAAAGAGCAGATGTATTTATTGAGCAAAAGAAAGCCTCTGTCAGAGAGACAGAAGGGGTCCCAAGAAGATTGCTAATGACTCTGGATTTTCTAGCAATTTTTATAGAGTAAAAGCATGAGTTGAGGCAAGTGTTAAGAGGGAAAAAGCATAAAGAGAGTTTCATGAATCATATATTGTAGTGTTTGGTTTCAGGTGTGCACTGCCATGCCTGGATCAGTTTTTTCAATTTTATATCATGAAATTTCACCTAGGTTTCTATTTTGGGGAAAAGTAAAGAACACTGAGTCATGGTCATGCACAAATTTAATGTCAGTACATTGAAAGAGTTAGCAGTGTTTAAAAACCAAGCCTCCAACCTGGATAACAGAACAAGAGCTTTTTAAATATGAGATACACATTGAGAGTTCATATCTATTCTAAATTATCTTTTCTAAAGTCCAATGGACCCTTAGATAATGAAGAAAAATGTTCCATTTTAAACTTACATTGGACTTTTAAGTTGACACATAATTTCTAATAGTGATACATGGCACAATGCAAAGTTTATATGCTCATGTTGGGTGATACAGAAATGAGTCTCTAGTCTCAGAAAAAGGACACCATGGGTGAAGAATCAGTGATTCACAGGGTCCTGCATTCAATAAGTTACATGTGATGATTAGTGTTGTATTATAAATTTGTCTTTTTGTTGTATGTGAAATACAGACCAAGACATTTTGTATTCAGCAGGTTGAAAAAAATCTAATGCTTAGCGATGGTGTTTGCAACATCAGATTTGTTTTTGTGCATATTCAATGCATGTTGTTTTCAGTTATTTTTATATTGATCAAGTCATTTTCCTTTTGAAACTCAAATGCCACTTTTGTGTCATTCCTTCCCATCATCACATTGTCCATTGCAGAACATGAGCCAAGTTGTTTCCAGTTTGGAGAGCTGTATTCACCTGTTTCTCCTGACGGATCAGCTCTATCAGGAGAACAGTGCAATCCTGTTTGGAAATGTGAACACCACTGTGGGTATTTTGTGCCTTTGTTTCCATGGATTTTTGATCATTATTGTACAAATGTAGTTCAATCTGATCATACAGGTTGACATGTATTCCCCAGACAAGAGGATAAAATGAAAGTTTAAATTAGCAGAAACCGACCTCAGTGGTTAGACATTAGAGTTAGGATTAGACATAATAAGTATTTCTGTAATATATCATTCAATGTTATCTCTGTAAAAAAGCTTCAGGTTTATCTTTTCAATTGAGTGATGTGATTCACCCTTGGAAGGCTTCAAACTATTGCAAGTTTCAGCTTTTTAACTGAGGAGCTTCTAAGACACCTAGGACTTATTAGAGTGGTTACTACATGCCTATTTGTGTGAGCATATGGAAAGAGTTCAAAAAGTTTAACAGAGCATGAAAATCACTAGATAGAGCACCTGGGGCACACTCAAATAGAATGGGGAAGGAAACAATGCAGAGGAAAAATGAACAACTCATATGGGATATTTTGTGATTAATTTTCTTATTTAAAAATAAGATTTGGGCATATCTGATTTTTTCACGATATCAATTATTGCTTTAAATCCATGAAGATGTTTGAGTACTCTTGAATATGACAACCTGCAGAACATTGGAAAGATTGTGTCTCAATAGGGGTAATTTTGTGAATCTTTTCTTTCTGAGGAAGTGTTTCTGCTTGCTATAGGTCTTTTTTTGTAAAATGTTTCCTTTTTCTCCAGCAATGATTTAAAAGAGTAAGATAATCATTCCTACATATGTAGAAGATCTGTGAAGGGAATTCTTAGCTAATAAAGATGAGTGCTTTGTGATGGTTACTTGTGGTGTGTGTCATGATGAGTATGAATCTCCAACAACAATTTTAAAGCTCTTTACTTCTTTGTGGATACCTGGCTTTTAGCACATGGCAAATGACTCAAATTGTATGTGCTGGACAACAACCATTATGACATGGGTGGAATAATAAGGGGAGAATGAGGCTCTTAGTTTCTGTACATGACATGAGATGTTAGCCATTGCCTCGGGATATTGACCTCAGATTTGCTCATGCTCTCAGAATTAAATCTTCAGCTTTCCAGGGGAGATTCTTCAGCAAAGCCTCAGATGCAGAAGCCATGCACCAGGTGTAATCTCATAGGTCAACCTTCCTCACCACAGAAAGCCACATGTAGACATGTCTTTCTTTATAACATAGGTGTCTTCAAACACAAAATATGACAGTAGATGTCTAAGCATCAGGAGTGTCAATTTGAGTACCTTACTTTGGAAAGATTAGTAAGCCTCAAGTGATTAACTTTGAACCATTGAGAAGGAAAGGGCTATTATGGAAAATTTACCATGCTAAGTCCTTGCCTCCTCACAAGGAAGGGAGGGAGGGGCTGCATGCAGTTCTCATTCTGCCCTCTTGGAAAGATTAGTTTTCATAAGTCTGGATTCCCTTGTGATGTAGTGTAAAGTCAGGCAACATTGTTGAATATTTTACTGATATCATAGGAAGTGTCAGAGACATCTTACCCTGCTAAATTAAATAATGGTTTAAATATGAGATCAAAAACAAACAAATTGTAACCTTCACATTGAGCTATACTACCATGATAATGAATTCCAAAATTAATGAGCACACCATCAGACTTCCAAAGTCATTTTAGGATATTTAAATATCTCATAAGAATTTTTAAAAGCTTATCATAAGTAAATTTTTAAACACATTTTAACATTTTCTATGATGAACATAATTGCTAGGACCCTTGCCAGGCATGTGTAAGCTACTGTCTTATATCTAGAGTCATGTGATAAATGAATAAACTGTTGAATACATTAACTTCTATATCTTATAGTGCTAAAATTTGGATGTTAGGATTTTACATAATGGAAGGTGAAATAATGTGGTAAAGAACAACTTGCAAAGGGGCTGCCTGTTAAATACACAAACTGATCTCTTTGAAATAAGAAATTCATGTGCACATGCAAGTTTTTTATAACTGGTAACAAACCCATAACCTCACATTACCAGGCAGGCACAGTGCTGCTGAACTATATTCCAGGCTTGTAAAAGAATTTTTTATGTGAGTGCAGAGAGAGAACCACCATTGGTCATGTAATCATTATACATCATTGATTGATACTTACTGCACATTTTTGAAAAGGGCATGCTAAATGACACACATTGCGCTTTTTATAGATGTTTCAGATGTGGTTTCCATGTTTTTGAAACTGTGTCTAGTGAGTGGCATATGGTATAATGCTCATAATTTTCAATCCATGTGTTTGTTCTTGATACACATTTATATGGAATACATCTATTTCCATCCAGAGATACTTTCTGTGGTACATTATGTTAGAAATCCTATTAAATTTTTGTTGGAAATATAATTTTTTCACCACAAACACTTATTTGAAACAATACATTTGTATGCATTCCAACTTATACTCTGATAATTTTATTTTGTTTCTTGTGTGTTTTCTATGTCCATTGCCATCATTGTAGGATGGTTTTTCTCTTGATTTTAATGTATTTAATTACATTAATTACTCAATGATGCCTCTACTATTTTTAAGTGTTTCTTCTCTATTGTTGGTTAGAATCTTCACAAATATAGAGCAATGAAATATCCTGTTTTCTGTGGGGCGATTGGCATATATATATTGCAGCAGCTTTCTCTAGTACTCTCTGGGAACTCAGGTCCCAGAGGCTCAGGAATGCACCTGTAATGAGGACGGCAAGCCATAGGCTCAAACTTCCCAAAGGCTGCAGTGCAGAGTGAGGAAATGCACTGAGCTCACAGCCACACTGATGAGCTTCACTCTGCCCAGTGGTCAGTAATGTTCAGAACATACATTGCATTTAATATATTTTGAAGCATCGATTTTGAGTAACTGAAATAATTCAATATGTACATTCATTGTCATGGATTGTGAAATAATTATTTAAGCTGTTTTTAGGAAACAATTATCTAAAATTTGTGATTTCATATATCATTCTAAGAGTATTCTTAATTTGTTTCTGCTTTTCATTTCTAACATCATTCCAGTATTGTGTAAGAACCTGCTTTGTATGACTTCCACTCCATTGACAATGTTACCTTCTGTATTGCTACTTTGAACATGGGCCACATGTGTAAGTACTTCTTGGTTTGTTGTGAGGACAGTGTGCTATCTCTTTCTGTGGTAAAACACTTGATAGATTCCATCTGGTATATTGGTTTGAATTGTTCTCTTGTTGATTTTTTTTGTGAATTTAAAGATTTCTCAACCTTACTGAGCTGTCAGTCACTGATGGAGTTGTTTTGAGTTCTTACATATATACTTCTAAAAGCCTGATATTCTCTCTTCCAATCCTGTTTCTGTTTATGTAGTTGGTTGCTCTGTGTAGTGGGATATGTATTAAGGAATGATATTTGTTTTTAAAGAACTGCTGATTGTACATGTGGAATAAAATCAAGCTAATGTATCTTCTTTAGATTTTGTTGTCTTAGTGACACCCAAGCATGTCTTTTTGCATAGCCTTCTTTTAATCTATCCTCCTCAGTGTGCACATAATTACCACTGCTCTGCAAGTGGTGAAAGTATTTGCCCATTACCTAAATTTCTAGCTATGAATCAGCTCTGACACCTGTTCTCTCAGTCCCTTTTAATGTGACCACTTCTCCAGAAAATATCACCTTCTCTCATGATAGGCTGACTTGTTCTCCTTTTGGTGAAGTTAGAAATTCAAGCCTGTTAGTTGTGGATTTCTTGCACTGATATTTCCATCTCACTACCTCATATGGATACTCTCTCACAATTTCATGTCTGATGACACAGAAACAGATATAAATTGATAAGTACCTGTATTACAATTTATTGTTTTATTCATTTAAAGAAAATGTTTATTATCGATTTTTTTTCTTTAGATTCATTCAAAGCAGTGAGTGTCTCAGGTGTGCTCAGAAAGTTTCATCATTGGGACTTTGGAATGGAATTAAAGTAACCAGAAGATAAAATCCCTCAGGACGGAAGGTATTATTGCATGATTTTTGACAACTCTCCATTGGAAATTTTCCAGTGTTTTCAATGTGTGCTTTCTCAGGGAGACTGTTCTTTTATCTTCTTCCCTTTAAGATTTCAGAAACTACAATAGCAAATTCACAGAGAAATATTTTGTAGTCATTTCTCACTGTTGTTGACAAAGGCTTGTTTGTGAGTCAAGGTCAAAGTACTTTCTCATTTAGTCTCTTGGTCACAGTTTTGAACTGTTTAGTTTCACTTGAAAAGAATCACCTGTATTCCCAGGTACCATAGCACAAAGTGTTTTCTAGACATTGGAATGATGTACTTTGTCTGTGGATGCTCATAAACTCGATAGCAAAGGAGTTTGTGGAATTTAGGAGCTGAGTGTTGATTTAATAAATTTTATTGTTTTGTTCTTCCACAATTCAATATTGTTTGGTGATTTTCACAAGTGTGATTTAGAATTTCTTTTCAATTCAGTATTTCTCCTGAGTCAAATAAGTTTTTATTTTTAGATTTGTGCTCATTGATCTTAACTTTTATGTAAAATCTTTGTATTGTGTTCCCAATCAATGTTTTCTTGTTTAATTACCATCTTCATGGATTTCAATTTCTTCCAATTTTCATAGATGCTTGATTTTCTTCTGAGGAAACTTTTTGATTAACAGTGTATTTTACTATAAATTGAACAGAAATTTGTGTTTATCTTTCCCATTTCAATAGTTTACCAAAGCACATAGGTGAGGAGCTTGTACAGTCCAAATTTCTAAGGACACACCTGTCTCATTCTGAATCTAAATGAAGCAAATTTTGCTTCTTTCCCAAGTGCATATCAGCTGAATCATGAAACAATATTCTACTTTCATGTGGATGCATTGGAGGTTGTCTTCTTTTCCTGAGATATATTTGTCCACTGATAAGAATGTTGAACTTTGAATGCTTTTCATGTTTATTATGCAAAATGTTTCCATAGAAAAAGTACTCAATGTTTTTAGGCTTTTTTTCTAACTGTCATGTACAATTTTTGAACAAATCAAAGGTATGTTTAGCTTGTTTCTTTTTGGTATTGGAAAGTGAACTCAGGCTCTTGCACCTATCAGTCAGGTGCTTGTACTACCAAGTTACATTCCCTGGTGCAAAGGCATGATTTGCAAATTTAATTTTCATTTGGTGAGGGAGTTTGATGAATGGCCTCACTTTGTAGTGTGAATTATACTTATTACATAACTAAGGCTGGACACTGTACGCATGGGCAATCCTGAAATTCATGGTAATCCCCTCACATCAGCCTTTCAAGTGCTGGGAGAACAGGCATGTATTATTCCACTTGACCTAACACTTCCTTCTGTATTTAGTTACCAGCTATGTTGCTGTACCTGGATTTTATTTGCATTTCAAGAATTTCATATATATTCTTTCCCACATTATCTTCCTTTACACCCTAGTAGAATCTCTAGTATTCAAGTACAAGGACATAATTTGGTGTCCCTGAGCTATAGGTTTATAACTTCCCTTTCCCTAATTTCCTTGTAGATGGGATGGTCAAACAAACCCTTATTTTCATTAAATTTTGGTAATTCTTAAATCTTTCATATTCAACTGAAAATCTAATAAACCAGTTTCAAAACTATAAATGCTGTCTAGAAAGAAAGATGATCTCAATATTATGGATAACCAGGTGTTTTGTGAATAGTGGTTCATAGGCTTCCTCTTTGAACTCTGTTTTAAAGTCTGTAAAAATAAAGTATATGTGGCCCTGTAGGACAAACCATGTAACAGTTCTGGGATTGCTAGCATGAGTGTTACTGAGTGACTATATAATATTTGAATGTACTTATGTTCAAAGAAAATGACATGCAGTTAATACTTGAAAGAATGACCATCAGTTAGACTAATTATGACTAGAGCTGAGAAATATCAGGTTGTGTGTGTCTCAAATTCAGGATGCTTATAATTATTTAGGAGACAGTGACCTTTGATGATGTAGCTGTGAAGTTCACCCCAGCAGAGTGGGATTTGCTGACTCCATTCCAAAAGAAGCTCTACAGAGAAGTGATGTGGGAAACATGTATGAATATTACAATGACAAGTAAGAATGAAAAATTTTATTTATTTATACTAGCAGCATTAATTATTGCTCAGCAATATAGTTTAACATAATTGGTAACTATAACATTTGCTTAGATATCTCAGGCCTGATTATATTATACCATGAATATAACAGGAACTAATGATGTTTTAATGTAATGTAACAATGAATTTTTTTATTTCTATGTCTGAAATACAGGAAGAATATGTCATAATCAACAAATTAAAGAAGAGGACAAAAATTGCTCAAGAAATCTAAGGTGATTGACACATAAGAGAAAGAGAATATTTCTTAAGTGTCAGTGTGTGAGCATAAATATAACAATAGAACTTGAAATGTGATAATGTTCCACTTCATTTGAGCTCAGAAAAATATTAAGACATACATTTATTTTATTTTGTTTTATCTAGAAATACATAGAAAAGTATTTGAAATTAGGAACCACAGGTAGTGCTGATACAATGTAACTACATAAATAACTATGTAAATAACCCTACCTAATGTATCAGCATAAAAATTGCCTTCAAGATCATCATGGAAACGTAGAAGAGTAAATTTCAATACTGTGCCCTGATATGTAGGAAATGAGCTAATTGTGAATTTTGATATAAATTCATCTTCAAATATTCAAATCACCAACGTACTGAGAAGAACAGCACAGAGACTGAAAAAATGTTTTTTCCCACACTTCTTCAAAAAATGACTAACATCTAGAATATTTGCCTGCTTTTTTTCAGAGAAAGAACTTAGAAGAAAGACTCATGAAATTTAAAGACCCAATACAAAAATAGGCACATGAAATGAATAGACACTTCTCAGATGAAGAAATACAAATAGCACATAAATATATGAAAAAGTTCAACTTCATGGTCATTTGAAAGATGTAAACTAAAACAATGCTGCAGTGCCATATCACTCCAGAAAGAATGACTATTATGAAATCAAACAATAATACATGCTGAAGGGTTTAGGGGAGAGAATACTTCTGCACCTTTGGTAGAAGTGTAGACTGGTACAACCACTGTGGAAAAAATGTGGAAATTCCTCAAAAAACTCAACCTAGAGAGGAAGCTAGGAAGATGGAAGATCAATAAGAAGCAAAGTAAAAAGCCTCTCTCACAGAAGCAGTTCAGATGCTGGAAGATAACATCCTGGAGAAGACTAGAAAAAAAATCCTCTCAACCCAGGAAGAAACTAAAGTAAAAAAAAAAAAGAAAGAAAAAAATGTGGACTGAAGGCTGTAGTCAGATGTGCTTTCACCAGAGCTGGTCCCACAGTGTGTGAGGCACCACTGGAATCCAAAGACACACAGTCACAGTGAAGTTGGGGGTTGGCAAACCTGAGGGCCTTGGCATGGAGGACATGGTCATGGAGGGGAGTGGCACACTGCAGAACTGCACTGGATCATGGTGAGAGTGGGAAACTGAGTCCTCCCATGGGAGGGAGTGACTGGCCAGGTGACATTTTGGAGTTGGGCAGAAAAGCCCCAAACCAGAGCTGCAGCTGGCTTCATTCAGCCACCCTTAGTGCAGAGCAGATTATTGAGAATGAGTCCTGCCCCTATGCATGATCCAATAGCCAAGATATCCCTGAAGCTATCCCTAACTGACCCAGAGCACGTGGCACACACTAACATGGTTGACCAGCTTGAAGGAATAGGTAAGTCTGCCTCGCCCCTGCTTGTACTCCAGCAGTCACCAGCAGATTGAGGAGAGCAGCAATCCCTAGCCAGCATGAATCAGAGAAAATATAACCAAAACAGGAAGTTCTGGGGATCACCACTATCCACTTGTCTGGAAGAAACCAGAAACATGACAAGAGGAAGAAACAAAAGGAAGTCTCCAGCTTCCAACCCAATCAGTATTGGCCCAGGAGAGGTAAACACAGAAGAGACTGGGGATGGCATACCTGCAGTTTCCAAAGAAACAGCATCTCACATAAAGAAATATCTTTGTGAAATTATAAAAGAACTTAAACCAGAAATACTAATACAAGTAAAAGAAGATATAAGAAAAATAATAAAAGAAATGCTAAGCATGTATGAAAAAGACACAGATGGAAGAATGGAGGAGCACAGAAAAAGAAGGGAAACCTTCAATGAAGAATATTTTTAAAAAATCTAGAATACATGAAACAGATTCAAAACAATTACCAGGAAATTAAAAACTCCATTGAAAGCTGGCAAAACTGCCTGAAAGAAACTAAAGATAGACTATCAAACCCTGAGACACTTTTGCAACTTGTGATTATGAAAGGAAAGATCTTCCAAAAATAACAAGGAAGCAGGAAGTACAATATGAAGGCTAGAAGATGACAGGAGGATCTATAACTTAAGAATAAAAGATGTGAGTGAAGAAGCAGGGTTAAACACAAATGAAATAGAAAGGCTATTTACAGAAATAATTAAAGAAAATTTCCCAAGCACAGGAAAAGGAAATGATACCCAGATATATCAAGGCATACAGAATTCCAGCCAGCTATAGCAAAATAGATCTACACCCAAACATGTAATAACCAAGGTCCTAGAAATTCAACACAAGAACAGAATATTAAAATCTATCAGAGAATACAAGCAGATCACCTATAAAAGAAAACCCATCAGAATCATGACAGACTTCTCAACAAAACCATCAAATTAAGAAGAGCTTGGAGTGATGTATTCCAACCCAGATTGATGTACCTGGCAAAACTATCTCTCAAAATTAATGGAGAAACAAGATGCTTCCCTGACAAAAAGGAACTGTGGTACTTCCTAACCATCAATTCAACCCTACAAAAAATACTGAAGGACATTCTAAAGAGAGATAAAAAAGAAAAACCATGGCTCCAGGAACAGTGGCATAGGGGGCTCACTGAATGGAGCAGATAGTGGAATGAAGAGGAAAAGTAGACAATGACAGAAAAATAGCATGGCAGAGATGAGGCAGAGAAGGTTGGCCATGATCACTAGCATGGATGGCTTTGATACACTAATAAAAAGAAACACAGGCAGAGTGAATCAGGAGATAGGATCCATCAAGATGCTTTATATAAGAAATATAATTAACCTGAAAGAGGGTTTATGGACTGAAAGTCAAACATGAGAAAGTAATGGTGTATGTGACAGGGAACCAGAAAAAAGTGGGAGTAGCTCACCCTTCAGCTGCAGGTAGGTTGGAAAGACATAACACCTTTATACAACAGAGAACTGCTCAGCCATAAGGAAGGGAAACCTTGAGGCTTTTGCAGGTAAATGGATACCACTTGAGACCAAGCTCAGGGGTAAAAATGTTCAGAACCACTTAGGTAAATAGCAGTTGCCTCCCTAATCTAAAAACTAAAGGAGTTAGCGGGATACAAAATGTACAGTGCACTCTGGAAAGTGAAAGGGGAGAAATTGTCTAAAAAAGGAAGGCAGTGGCCATTGTTAATCTTCTATCATGGTTTGAAACCCATATTGTCACCAATTCGTTTAGTTTGGTTATGTTCTGTTCCAATTTGTCTACTTGTACTAGATTTGATGGCATGGACAGCTATCCCAAAGATAGCAGGATATACTACAGTAACCATTTTTAACTTCCTATTAACTTAATCTGAAACCCTGTATTGCTTTACTGTCTTATCTTGACTGATTTTATTTGAATCTGTTGTTTGACAGTATCAAGTCTGAGAGTATAGGTAACTACTCTGAAGACAGCAAGATTCATTATGATACCCATTCTGGATAGACTATTACCTTATTTTGAAGTCCTATAATGCCTTCAAGGTCTTGTTTTTACTTATTTTGTTCCATACTGCTATGTTCAAATTTATTGAAAATAAAAAGAGACGTCATGGTAACCATTGTAGATTATCTTGTATTTTGGGTTTAAGTCATATACTATGTCCATCTTTTTGTTTTGACTGACCCCAATGTGTTTTTCTCATTTGGTTTCATTGTCTTAAAAAAACAACTAAAACTAGAGATTCCATTTAACATATTCTCTTTCTGTTATCTTCCTGAAAATATTTTAAAAAATCACATTTATAGCAGCACAATTTGTAATAGCAAAACTTTGGAAACAGCCCAAAACCCCCATCAACCAGTGGAGGTATATAAGGAAGATATGATTTTTAAAAATATACAGTGAAGTATTACCCATTGTTTTAAGGACAAATTAGAGACATTTCTAGGGAGATGGATTCACATTAGAAATATAATCTGAAGTGAAATAAATCAGACATGAATTTGTAAATATAGTGTGGTTTCACTAGTGTGAGAAATAAAAAGTGTAAATAATGACCAAAATATACAATAGATATTGTGAAATAGGAAGAAAATGTTCAAATGGGAAGGTGAGCTCGAGGGGGGGAGAAAAAAAGAGAGAGAAAAGG
>PVLA01018167.1:0-15234 GCA_004027455.1 Hydrochoerus hydrochaeris | reverse complement strand
GTATTCTATATTTTCTTTATATTCTTTATTGATTGTTTCTCTCCTTTTTTTGTGTTCCTGCCTTCTTCCATCTGTATCATCCTGAGAGATGCTTCCTGAGAGCATTTCTTTTATTACTCTACTCATATTTTGCTTTACCTGATTTAATATTTATTTCAGTTTCCAGCTTGTCTACAAGGTCCTGAAGATATCTCTTAATGTCCATTGAAGCCATGTCTGATGTTGTGTGTTTACTGCCCTCAGTCTCCTTTTTTTTTCCTTCTCTTGGATCAGTGCTCTCAGGGTTCTCCTGAGAGGCTTCCTCCTGCCTCTCTCTGCTGTCATGGCCATGGCTTCCTCCACATGGGTTACAGTGCAGGTCCCAGCCCCCTTCCCAGTTGGCCACATTTCCTCCAAAGCATGCTGGTGAAGGACTTCAACCCTCTCCTTCCTGCTCTTGTCACTGAGGTGTAAGCAGCTGCTGTGTTTGCCTGCCCCACCTCACCAGGCCAGCCAAACTTCAGGTGCCTTCACCTGGTTATTGGTTGCTAGGCATAGGGAATTGATTTGGGATGGCTCACTGGGTCTTGGCCAGGGATGTGGCCCAGTCCAAGTAAATCCCATGAATATGCTCTTGGGGGGGAAGAGCAAACTGAAGACACTGTTGCTCCCAGTTCAGGCTCCTCCTGCCAGATTCCAACATGTCACCCATTTGGTCCTACGCTTCCCATTGGGGAGTCTCATTCCTAACACTGACCATGGATTAATGAAGGTTCCTTCACTGGCTCTGCTCAGTTTTGGGATCACCAGCCCCTGACTTTATTGCTGCTGTGCTTCCTGTGAGTGGTGGCAGAAATGAGTTTGGGCAACTCTGCTGGCTGGTGTGGATTCAGGCCTTTGCAAACTTGGTGGGTTGCCATAAATGAAAATGCTGTGTCCCATAATTTTTAGTGTTTCAGTTGTAGTTCTGAAGTATTTGACAAGCTTTTTTATGTTTTAATTTCTTCCTGTGTCAAGAGGATCCATCCCCCTCTGTCTGGGTCTCTCTAGGGTGTTTTATTCTGGCATATGAGTTGTCTCTCCTGAGAGGCTTTTATTTCATTGCTCACTGATTGGCCATCTTGTCTTCTTCTTGGTTGTTCTATATAGAGCTTCATGTCATCTGCAAAAAGGAATAATTTCATTTCTTCTTTGTATGTCTTTATTTCTTTTATTTCTCTGTCTTTTTTGGTTGTTTTAACTAATATTTCCAGAACTATACTAAATAAGAGTGGTGACAGTGGACATCTTTGTCATGTTCCTGATTTTAGAATGAAAGCTTTCTGGTTTTGTTTACTTTACTTTTGTCTCTTGATTTTTCATAGATGGCTTTCATGAAATTGAGGTAGATACCATGTATTCTGAGTTTCTGAAGCTTTTTATCATGAACATGTGTTGGACTTTATTGAAGACTTTTGTTGCATCTATTGAGAGGACCATGTGGTTTTTGGTTTTGGCTCTGTTGATGTGATGTATTGCATTTATTGATTTGCACATGTTAAACCATCCCTGCATTCCTGGAATGAATCTCACTTGGATGTGATGTATAATTTTCTTGATGATTTGTTGCATTCTATTTGCCTGTATTTTATTGAGACTATTTGCATTGATGTTCATTAGTAAGACTAGCCTATAGTTCTCATTTCTGGTTGGGTCTTTCTCTGGTTTTGGTATCACAGTAATACTGTAGGAATGTTTTAGGGAGGATTGCCTCCTTTCCATTTCATTTAAGCATTTAAAGAATATTGGCACCAAAGCTTCCCTAAATTTCTTGTAGAATTTGGCCATGAATCCATGAAGACCTGTACTTTTCTTTGTTGGTAAGTTTTTATTTATGTTTTCAAATTCAATAGCTGATATTGGCTTACTCAAAATTGCTATATCCTCTTGACTGATCTTTGGTAATTAATATAATTTTAGAAATCTGTCTATTTGCTCTGTGTTTCTCACTCTATGTGAGTAGAGATTTCAAAGTAGATACTCATGAACTTTTGAATTGCCAAGGGACCCATAGTAATTTCAGTCTTTTAAAATCTTTATTGCATGAATTTGGGCTTTTTCTTTTTCTTGATAGAGGTTTGTCAACTTTTTTTTTGTACTCTCAAAAGCCAGCCTTGTGATTCATTAATTCTTTGTATTGTTCTTTTAGTTTCAATTGCATTTATTTCTACTATAATCTTTACAATTTCCTCTCTTCTATGAACTTTGGGTTTACATTGCTTTTCTTTGTAGAAGCTTGAGATGAAGCATTAGTTTGTTTATTTGTGCTATTTCTGCTTATTCGCATGACAATTTATTGTTCTATATTTCCCTCATATCCACCTTCATTGCATCCCACAAATTACATTATGCTGTTTCAGTCTTTTCATTGAATTTTAGGTATCACTTTATTTGTTCTTTAATTTCATCTTTAGCCCACTGGTTGTTCAGAAGATTGTTATTTAATTTCCAGCTATTTGTACAGGTTTTGCAATTTCTGTTGCCAGTAATTTCCAATGTTAGTGATGCTGTAGTCAGAAATTTTCTGACTTTACCATGAAATGGTATAATTTCAATACCTTTACATTTACTTAAGCATGTTTTTGGGAACAAGATATGGTCTATATTGAACAGTGTCCCATGCACAGCTAAGGAGAATATGTATTCTGATGTGGTTAAGTGGAACACTCTGTAAACATGCACTGAGACCATTTGCTCACAGATAAAATTTAGTTCTATTATTTGTTTGCTCACTTTTTGTCTTTTTGATATATCTCTGTGGAATGGGATATTAAGTTCCCTTGTTATAATTGTGTTCTCATGTATTTATTTTGTCAAGTCCATTAATATTTGTCTTACGTAGCTGGGTGCCCCTGAGTTTTGTACATATATATTTGTAACTATAAGTTCTCCCTCCTGAATTTTTCCACTAACAAGTATGTAGTGGCCTTCTTAATCTCTTTTAATCATTTTAGGTTTGAAGTTCACATTACCTGCAAATGGAATAGTTACTTTGCTCTTTGCTATGTTCCTGTTGCTTAGAATACAGTTTTGCATCCTTTGACTTTTAATCTATGAGTTTCCTTGTGGGTCAGATGTGTTTCTTGTATACAGCATTCTGTGTGATCATGTTTCTTGATCCATTCTCTCAAGCTGTTTCTTTTTATACATATTTTGAGGACATTGATGGATATAACTGATATATACTGACTTGATTTTACCATGTTACATTGATTTTACCATGTTACATTACTGTTGTTTGTTTTCTGCTTTTCTACCCTGTTTAATTGCTTGTCCAGCCTGGTGGTGTCTTTCTGTTGTTCTAGAGATTGGGGTCATTTGTATCTCTATCTAGTATGTGTTTCAATGATCTCTTTAGGGTTGGTTTGGTGGATGTGAATTTCTTCAGTTGTTCTTTTCATGGAAGTATCTGTTTTCTCCATTAAATTTGAATGAAAGTTTTGCTGGGTCTATCAGTCTGGGTGGAAAAGTGCTTTTAGGAAATATCTCATGCCAAGCTCATCTTGTCTTGAGGCTTTGTGCTGAAAAGTCTACCATTATTCTAATGGGCTTTCCTTCATAGATGACTTGTGTCTTTTCTCTAACAGCTGTTTGTATTCTGTTTTTATGCTGTATGTCTGAGATTTTAATTATTATATATCTGGGTTTAGATTTTTGTTGGTTGTGAGTGCTTGGCATTCTAGATGCCTCATTTATCTCCCTATCATATTTTTTCCATGTTTTGGAAATTTTCTATGGTTATTTCTGTGAATAGTTTACCTGTGTCATTTGCATTGACTCTTGCATCTTCACTGAGGTCTATTAGTATAATATTCTTTCTCTTGACATCATCTTGAAGCTTCTGGGTTGTCATTACATGCTGCTTTAATTTTAAATGTTCCATCCTTTCATGATGGTTAATGGTAATTGTGTCCTTAAGGTCCAATATCCTTTCCTCAGTTTCATTTCAATGGTATAGCCATGTTTCTGCAGAATTTTTCATTACTTGGATGTCTCTTTGAGTTGTTTCATGGAACCTGCTTTTTTTCCCATATTGTTCATTCAATCTGTCAATCAGTTTACCATGCACCTTTTTTTTTTATCTTTTTCTTTTTGTGTTGAGCAACTCCTCTACTAAGATTGTTATTTCTTTCTTTACCAGAGAGATTACTTCTTATTTGATTTCCTTTATAGTCTCATATTTTTGTTTTCTTTAACTTCACTTGGTAATTTCTCAGAGATTTCTGGTGTGTACATTTTGAAGTCTTCTATTTCATGGTGTCCTCTACCTGCTCTTTATGGACTGGATGTATGACATTGCATTTTCCTTCTTTGATATGCCATTTTCCTCTTTCAGGTTAATATTTAGTCTTTCAATACCACTAGTCTCAACTTTTGGTAGTGTGTATCTTAGGGTCCTACTATAAGGTTGATTTTTATCCAATTGCTGGGTCCCACAATGAAGAGGTGGGCCAGTCACCTGAATTCCCCCTGCAGGGCTGTTGGCTAAGTCCTATATTTTTCATAGGCTAAGAAGCCTATGAGTATTGATGGAAATGAAGACTTAGTTCTTGCTGTTATTGTGTCTTCAGCCTGTTCAGAGTAACCATATCTTCATGTTTATAGTGTTTGTCTTAGCTGGGACCTTACTGGGTCTGTGGGTATCTCATAGGCTCATTTAATTTCCTCAGGTTTGGAGAGATTTTATTGGCACACTCCTCAAACTACCTGATGTTCTCCATGTGGAGATATGACTCACCTACACTCTTACCAGTCTCTCTAATGGACTACAATAGAGTTTGCACCTTCCTGTTTACCCACTGAAGGTGCAAACTCTATTTCTATTTTAGGGGCAAATTAACCTCAAAATGGAAGCCTGCTGAGTTAGTTTTTTGGATAAGGGGTCAAAGAGTCTCCTCTTGATACAGCCTGGTTAATTCACTGCAGCCAAATATTCTGGGGGAGGAGTGGGAACTGAAGATCCACCAAAATCCTAGATCCAGGAGGTGGTGTTTCCCAACTGCAGCAGTTATACTCTGGGGTTATATGCCACTGGCTGGAGTTCCTGGGTGCTAAGGTGGGTGAACAGGACTGTGGGAGTGCATGAGGGGCCCAGGTCTGGCCTGGCTCAGAATGCACCCAATGGTTAGAATACCTGGGTCCCACACCCTGGCAGGCCTGGACAGCTTGGGGCTTGTGAGGGGCATGGGACTGGCCCAGCCCTGTGTGCCCACTGGTTGGGGTTCCTGGGTCCTATGTGGTTTTGGGCCTTATTATATGATCCAATCACTTTGTCTGTTTCTTTCAATTGGTAAATTGGATTCATGTAACATCATGCTCACAAACAAGACATATTGATGTGTCTTTGTGATATTAATTTCATGCTACTGATTTACTTTATTTTTCTTATATTCCTTGCTTAGTGGGTTAATTTTGTTTGCTTTCATGGGGATTTTATCATGGTTATTTTCAACTACAATATTTTTAACTGATCTGGTTTAGACATTATGAATATCATCAGTTGTTCTTCATCATGGAAATATTTTATTTTGATATCAGTGATCTGGACTTCTACAGAAACTGTTACAAGACTTTTTTTTCAATTGCATTGTATTATTTTTATCTGTCTTATTGTTGCAAAAACAGAAAAGATTTGTCTGCCATGAGTGTTCTTTCAAAATTTTAACAATTCAGTGCATTAATTTTGTTATCTTCTTCATGAATTTTAGTTTCATTAATTTCTTTAATCTATGGAACCACTTTTCCCAATTAACTTTTGGATTGATGTTGTTTTTATTTTCTGGGTCTTGATGTGAGTCATTAAAAATGTATTTGTGTTCAGCTTTTTCTTTTCTGGGAATTTACCAATACAAAGATCCTACAGAGGACTACAACATCCTGCACTAGACCATCATAATCATTTGACTCCAAGAAATACATTAGTTTTGCCAAGTTTTATTGATTATATATTATGATTGTTCAAATTTCCATGTGTTAGTACAATTCTGTAGCTTTTTTTGGCTTTGAGTTTTGCTTCTGTGCATAATGTTCTGATAATATTCATACAGCTTATTTACATTTTTAGCATAAATGGCTAAATAAGCTTCCTTTTCTTTAATTTTGGGTTGAAATATTTTGTCTCAGCAAGCAGAGAAAGTTAACTAAAACAGAATTTGCTATCAGGAGTAGAATTATTGTTGTGATTTTACCTAGCCCTGTGTTCCAAAGTCATTGAGAATGGCTTCTGACAAGATTAAGGAAAGAATTGGAGCTTTTTCCTGAAAGAGCAAATGTGGAATAACTTAGACTCTTCTCTACTGGTGATACTACTCAGTTTCCAGAATAGCAGAAGTCTGGTAAAAATCCTGCTGCTAAAGACCAGGATTGACATATTTCTACTGGGAAAGATGATACTGAATAGAGAACTCCAGATGATTTATGTTATGTTGTTGGTATTTTGCTCATTTCTAGAGGTTTTTTGCAGAGACTAAGATTAAAGGTGTTAAACTAAATCAACTGAGAAAACAAATGTTAATGTACTTGAGAGGTACAGATGTAGCATGGGTATTGCTGACACGTTAGGCAGTTTTATGTTGCAAATGTAAAGAGCCCAACAAGATCACTTAGATTGGTGAAAACTTGGTCTGCAATGAAATTCTGTTGTAGCTGTTGATTATGAAGATAGAGATAAGAAGAAAAAGGGGAATAAGAAACATGGACTCTATGCATCACAAGAAGCAGCAAGTATCCAGAACTGGCATCCTCAAAACAGAAAAAGTGATAGGCTTTCCTCCCAGGAGAAAGACACAGAGCACCATGTTCCAGAATGGTGGCAACACAGAAAGTTCACACCTTAACATAGAATACAGAATTCACAGCAGTCCAGGCACTTGACCACTACAGCCAATATGCAGGAAAACCTAGTTACTGCTCCATCTGGCAGTGGGCCTCACTACAATCACTTTGTACTGGTTTTAGATATATGTAGAGCACAAGAATTAGAGGGTTAAAAAGTCTTCACTTCAATTTCCTCAATTCTGGGAGGTCAGCCAGTGTGTGAGCAGTCTGTGAAGCTGTGAAGTGTTTAAGTGAGGATGTAGTGGTGGACATTCAGCAGTATTGAAATATCAGGAACTTGGATCATATAAGGAAATCTTCATACAGAAAACTGGGCCTGTAGTCACTCAAACCATTTCTTTTTTTTTAAAATAAAGAGAAAAACAGGAAAAAAGAAATATTACAGAATTTCAAGAAAAGAAGATAAACAATAAGAAATCACTAGTTGATACATTACATATTGTTCTTTTAGAAATAGTTATGCAAGTTACAGGATTAAAACACACAAAGTAGACACTAAAGCACTGAGAGTGCAAACAGATCTGTTCAACAATCACACAAGAACCTAGAGATAAGGTCATTGATCCGACACATCTAAACATACATATGGCTATATTTTTTATAGCGCTTCCTATTGCCTCTTTTTTTACAATAGCAATTATACATTTCTAAAATTTTATTTAAACAGTAAAAAGGTAGCAATGATACAGAATTCTAAAAGAAAGAAAGACAAAAGAGAATGATAAAAAGCCCTATTAAGAAATCAGTAATTTATAAATTATGTGCTGTCATCCTGGACGTATTTGTTCAAGTTATAAAGTTAAAGGGTATATAGGAAATATTCAAACAGTCAGACTACAAATAGTTCTGCTCAAACATCCAACAAAGATTCAGCAATACGCTCATCTATTTTACACACTCAAACCATTTCTATTTCACAATTTGCTATGGATTGCTTTATTTGCTTGATTTGCAAACATAGCACTTAATGTTTTCCCTACTGGGAATTGGACCTGCTTTTGTCCCAGTCCTATGTATTCCTCTGTTTGTAACATTTGGAATGAAAATGTGTATCTTGGACTACTGTATGGTGGAAGTATTTAATTTTGTTTTTATTTCTGTAGCTATCTGCAGCCAAGAGTTTGCCTTAATGCTCAGAAGACATGTGGGCTTGGACGTTTTGGCAATGCTAAGATGGTTATTGCAATAGCATCTTTTTCAAATGAGTTAAATTCATTTTGCATAAAGGAATGCAAATGATTCTATGGAGGTCAGAAAAAGAACATTATGTTTCTAATGTAATGTAATGTAATGTAACGTAATGTAACATAAACGTATGGTTGATAGACCTAATACTGGTCTTTAAGACCTAATACTGGTTCTAATGTAATGTAAGGTTGATAGACCTAATACTGGTTCTTAAGGATTTTAAAACCCATTTTTTAATGTTCAAGTTGTGATACAGTAAGAATAAGCATGCCTTTGCATAAGGAAAGTGCTTAAATAAATGTGTCTGGCTGCAAATGTGACAAGAAGTAGATTGTTATGGTTGATACTTTGAGTCAACTTGGGAAGTTTAGAAGTTTAGATCAGTAAAGCATACAGATTCCACATGTGGTAAATACCCTCATCGTGTATAGAAGGAGGACAATCGGATGGAGTGATTGCTACATCTACCCTGGTAGAGGGACAACTTACTTACAATATAATGGAGGAAAAGAGGATTGCATTTTGCCTTTTTGCCCTTGCTGCTTTTGCTGTCTTCTGCCACACTGAAGTAGTGCCTGTATGACTTGCCAATCTGGCCTGGAGCCAGCTCACAATGGACAGAAATATCTACAAGTTATGAGTTACATAAATCTTTCATTCCTTAGTTTTGGGCATTGGCATTTTGTCTCAGCAACCAGAGAAAATAAGCCAGGTATCATCACTAACCATTTCTTAGACCAGGTACATTCAATGTGATAATCTTTGTGCATTCATTTTTACCTTCTTCACTGTTGGATTTTTCTTGCACAATTCTTTTCATTTAATCCTTTCCCAGATTCTTTCAGCCACATCAGTGATTTCTTGACTGTAGCAACTAAGTCTTGGTCTATTCAAACATAGCAGTTTATTTCACAGACATCAGATAGGTAAAATCTCTAGCTGTCAATGGAATGTTCGTAAGGAATCAGGCCTCTTACACCTCTATTATCTTTTGATTGATTGTAAAATTCTAATTTCAATATGACTTTCTCCAAAATCACCTTTAATATGTCTGGTGGCAAGTAGCAAGCTGATAATGTGCAGAATGCATGGTTCCCAATGTTTTCTTATGTAAGGAGGCGCTGTCATATATTTGGAAATTTAGTACTCATTTCCAAGTCACTGTTGAATGGATCACAGCACAGAGCATGCAGGATGCTTCTTGATTGCACAGGGAGGAGCTCTCATTCCATAGCATTGCCCCCCATTCATTCACTCCATGGTGCACCAAACCAGTGGCATTGGCAGGGACTAAATTGCATTTATGGTGGAAATATTTTCATTTACAAAAGTAACCATTAGTATTTTCTATTATTTTGTTTAGGCTATCTAATTGTGTTTAGCTTCTGCTGAATATTCTTGGATCATTTTGTTTGTAATTTGTGTTACCTCTTTAGCTAAAACTTCTACTATTCTCTGGTTATTTTTATCTGTTTTTTAAACCCCTCTATTAATCACTAGAATATTTAAATTGTATGACTTATGCTACTTTTCCCAAATATGCTGCCAGGGTTGTTGAAATTTGTGAGGCATTGCTTGTCTGGAGTGCTCCTGCATATGTATTGCTTTTATGCTTTCTTTTGTGTTGAGGTTGGAATTTTTTTGTATAAAGACTTTATTGGTAGTGTAGCAAGTTGTGTAGTTAGTTTTTAGAGATGCAATATTTTTATGGATTTCTAACATAGTTTGCCTTGATCCCAAGACCAACCTCCATGTGTAACTTCAGATGAGAGGGGAAAGTTTACTTTATATAACACATTGCTTTTCTGAGAATATGCACTCATGTTGCAGCTCCTGTGGATAATCTGAGTTTTGACTAACAGTGAAACCTGATTAATAGCTCCAATTTTATTACCATCATGGTACTGAGACATAAGCTACAATAGTTTAATCCTACATCAAATGCTTAGAAACATACAAACCAGAATTCACTCTTCATGTTAGAAAAGAATGTCATAATTATGGTGTAAATCTAACACAATGCACATATATGAAACAGCTAACTTAGCTAATTGTAGAACAAAAGTTCAACTCTTGTTTTATAGAGATAGATGTCTAGAAGTGAGTAAATTTCTCTGGTTATCCTACTGAAGATTTAGGGATTGGAAATGTATGCAGTGGCAAATATTTCAAATGTTAAGACACAGAGTGGGAGAAAGTGGAGAAAGAAGTGATTTAAAAGTTTCCATTGGCAGCAGAAGAATACTTAAAGGAGTTAGTAAAGTACAAAAATACTAATGAGAAATAATATAAAAAGAAAAAGGAAAAAAAGACATGACGTAAAATAAAATAAATTGTATGTTGTAAAATAATAAAATAGAAAAACTCCATGAACATCAGCTGAATTAAAAAAAAAAACTAAAAAGACCACAAAAATTTTTTTGAGTAGTATTTGCTCCATTCTGGCAATTTCAGATGAATTTCTCTGTGTTTTTTTTCCTTAGAACATTATAAAGTTCACCATAGAATTCTTGTTGGACCTTGCTTATTACTCATGCACTGTCTTGGAAAAACATTTTCTTTGATGTATACTGGCTCAGTACTTATTCCATCTGTATACCTACTCTCCTAATACCAATATTCCTAAACATTATTAGCAAACCATTCCATTTTATGGGTATTCCACTTTCTATTTACCCATTTACCTATTTAAGGCCTTGGTAATTGCTCTTAAATTCCTCTAGTTAGAAACAAAGCTTCATATGTGTGAAGATTTTCTTGGAAAAATTCAAATTCCTAAATTAAAACATGAAGTAAACTTTCTGGATGATTTGGAATTTACACACACAGATTTTAAGAAAGCACCAGCTGATTTAAAAGTGGCTGAACTTAATTTTTTTTGATGAAAAATAGTGACTTGTGCTTTCCACCCTGAGGAAAGATGACCTGCCAAAGCTGCACTGCAGAATATCAATCTTGAGTAGTCTGGGGTGTTTGAGGGAGTCTCAGTTCCTCTCTTGCTACAGGTGATAAGGAGTTGTAGATTTTACAGTGAAAAACAATACATGCTCTACTTTTCAGAAACATCAAAGCTTCATGGGTCCTGTAGTGGAGAGTGGCTCTGCCCTGACCCTACTGAAGGTGCTAGTTTCTCAAAGTCTTGCAGAATGGAAAAAGGATGTTATTACACCCTGCATCAATGGAAAGAGGCCCTTTCTCATCCCTGCTGCAGACAGCATATTGTGTACATAATGGGTAAGAAGGACCTATCTTGTCTGTACTGAAGACATGAGAACATTGTGTGAGAAATAAGGGAGACATCTGAGGGCCTGCCACAACACTGACCCAGACACAAGTCTCATAAGCTGTGTTGGAGAGAAGGGAGTCCTGATCTCACCCCATGGAGTAGACAAGCAGAAGCAGGGAATATCAGCATAAATGACTGACAATGACACCACCAATAGGAAAGACAGCTTTCCTCTGGATAAAGTTTTACCTTCCATAGAAAGACTGAACAAATAGTAACATTAAAAGACATGTTTAGAGAGCATCAGAACTTAACAAAGATTTCCAGACATCAATTGAAAGGCTTAGCCTCAAATCAGGAAGATCATAGGAGCTGTGTACAACAGTGAGTGACCACATTCCTAGTTTTCATCTTAAAATTGAGTGGCCCTAATACAGTAGTAGTTAGCCCAATGCTATGCTTGTTTCCTGCACCACTGCCTACACTTGTTAAAATTAGTGTCCTGGATCACTGTAGCTTAATATCTAGGCAGCTTAGGTGTATTCACTAAAATCAAAGACTACATTGTTCTGATCAAGAGAAGTCCACAAATTCACTCAAGTGCCATTTCATTCCACTGCATTGTAACTGACACTTCTCCTCTGGCCAATATCACCACTTTCAGCTGTCAAAGAGTTTCTCTGCCTTCTAATACTCTTTTAGATTTTGAGTGCTGCAGCTTCTATTTAGATGTGCTCCTCAATGATTGATATGCTCCTAGGGACATATTTGAAAAGTGGCTGGATCATGGGTGTGTGATACTGGGATTAATGGCTTGTGATAACCAAATTGTCTCGCCATCATCTGGGTGTTGATAATAGGAAAACCCATTCTTGTTGTGTGTGGCACCCTGTAGCCTGATTGGGATGAAAGGGTGAGGGCTTCATGGCACTGGCTCCTTGCTGATCCTTGCCTTCTGCTAGTGAAGTCATGATCTGTTTCTTCTCTGTGATGCCTTTCTCCCATGCCATGCTGCTTTGGAAAGGTTTACTGTGGACTAACAGCTCTACAAATGGTAAGCTGAAATAAACATTTTTCCTTTAAATGTTGGTCTGAGGTATTGTTTCAGCAAAGAGAAAAATACCTGGAACAGATTACAATAACAGTGGGGTTGTAGTTGGGACACAACATGTCCTTGTGATTCAGAGTACTTTGGTCTTGGCTTATGGAAAGAAATTTGAGAGATTGGGAATGCTGCTTGAAGGAGCACTCCCAGAATGATATAAGTTGTACCTTATGGGAGACTCTAGTCTGCTCAGAAGATCAGAACCATTATAGAAACGTATCAGGTAAAACTCAGGCCTCTAAAGTATTCTTTGAGCCAGACCATACTGTTGTTGGACTCTGAACAATGTGTGCTATGCTATGACAGAAACTTTCACTGCATTTTGCCCTTGTTCAGTGAATTTACCTGAATCAAAGATTAAGTCTGGTAAATTAATTAATCTGTTGTATGAAAATTCAACAAAGTCTAAAGCTGAGACAGTGGATTGTCTATTTTTAGGAACATTTAGCTAGATGTACATTGAGAATCAACAGGAAAGAGCTGGGCCAATGAGACTGAAAATATTTTCTTGGCCAAGAAAGGAAGTTTCAGTAGAGTTGTGGGCAGGTAAGAAGAAGCAGATATGAATGTGACTAGTGTAAAGTAATAGGACAATAGATATGATTTCCTGAAGATATTACAAGACCCATCATAGGTCCAAACTTTGAGTCTCTAAGGAGCAGAGACAAAAGGCTTTCCTTTGTAAAGAGAGCTTCAGAGGAACATCCAGACATTGACTAGACTAGAGACAGTGTTCCTCTGAAATTGATACTTAATGTTCAGCAATAAAGGCACTCAACCCTTACATTAAGAGAACAGGAATTCTGGGTGCTGTTTCACCTGACAGGAAACATTGACTTCAGCAATATGGAGATGATTTTAAGTACTCAAGAATGTAGCAGTTGTGGCGACAAGTGGCTTCTTCAGTGAATTTGAAAGAAGACTTTGAAAGAAGGCCTCAGAGAAAGCCCTAAGAGAAGTAGCATAAATAAAGCTCTGAGTAATTGGCTATATGGGGAGCTGACACCCCAGAATGTTGGAGAAGCCAGGTATGTGGATCTTCTAAGGAAAGCCATACAGTATTAATTTTCTCTCACTGCTGAGACCAAAACTTCAACATCCAAAATTAAAAAAGAATAGGTTAATTTACCTTACAGCTTGTGGATATATTCTGTGTATAATAAGCTGGATCCAAGAGAGGGTGGCATGGCAGAGGGGCAACAATTCAAGGTGGTAGAAGACAGTCAAAGAACAAGAACAAAAGAGAGGAAAACCAAGCCACTTTTCCTCCCTTATATCATAAGTAGCCTATGCACTCCGGATGGTTGTTGCACTCACAGCATCTCTGTACCCTCCTCTGGCAAAGTCTGAGGATGTTTAAAATGTGAGGACCCTGCCCCCACCATGGATCACTAACTTAAATTCCTGACTTTCTCAATTTGACACAGTGAGTAACATCCTGCAGAGTTATGGCAAGTACTTTTTATGCCAGGATGAAAATCTGCTCAAGTATTTCCTAATACTTCTAGACTTCTCTAGCTGATACCGTGTGTCAACCATAGCACACATTTAATGATCAAAATAGCTGACTCTATGTGTCAACCATAGCACGCATTTAATAATCAAAATAGCTGACACTATGTGTCAACCATAGCACACATTTAATGATCAAAGGAGAAGACCACGAGAGAGACACAAGTACCAGTATGGTGTAGTGGTAAAACCATTTTAATGCTTTTTTCAGAATGCATCAGATGCTAGACATAGAACTACAGGATTCAATGTTTACTCTGATACATTGTAGACTTGCCTTAGTCCCATTTTTTTTTCACCCCATTTTTTTGTACCTTTTCAGTAGCAAATGTTTATCTTCTGTGAGTGGGTTGGAAACTTGAACATTGTTTTCAGGTGTGCAAGTGCTCACCTATAAAACTTTCCCTTACATATCACAGGAGACTTTGGCCCTAGAATATTCAGCAATGCTGGAACTGTTAAGATTTTTCAAGCTCTGAAAGATGGGCTAAGTGTCTTTTGCATATTGAGATGTAAATGTTGGGGCACAGATTAGAAAATTACAGCTTGTATGTCATTATCTCCACACTGGCCTAAGAGCATCTAAGTGGGGCTTGCTGGAGGTGGCTGGACTTAATGTGTGATTTGGAACTATGACCACGTGTTAATTACTTAGATTAGAACCAACCGTGAATGAACTTAATAGGAAGGCCCACCCAGGGTGTTGGTGTTACCATTCAAAATGTATGAAGCCTGCATACAATCAAGGAAGAGACAGCCTTTCTGCTTCCTGCCTTCCTTTTAATCAGATACCTATGGACTGAAAACTCCACAAACTGTGAGTTGAAATAGACACTTACTTTTTAAAATTTGGTTGTCTGAGGTTAGAATTAAGCAATGAGAAAACTAAATAAGACATGGAGATTATACACCATACTTTGGCAAACATCCAATACTTTGGCAAACATCCAATACTTTGGCAAACAGCAACTGGGCCAAAGATGCAGAAAAACTCAACAAAATGATGAAAAGATAATGCAGGGCATTGCCTACAAGACCTCCCACCTGCCCAAAACTGTTTCAGGTAACATAAATAAATGAAATAGTATTAATGGCATTCAATCAGGTGACATGTGAGTTTAAGGAAGATATAACATTTCAGTTAATGATCCACATGAAACAAAATGGACAGTGAATCTAAAGAAACCCCTAAAGAAAACCTATGGGAGATAAAGAAAGCAATGCTTTCATGGATGCCCCAGTTTCAGAAAGAATGGAGCTCCATAAAATTGATTCAAACAGATATCCAGGAGAAGAAAACTACTAATGAAAATACAGACTGCAGCAGTGACCAGAGTGAAGACAGAAC
>PVLA01018166.1:0-15236 GCA_004027455.1 Hydrochoerus hydrochaeris | reverse complement strand
GGGAAGGAGCACGGATCTGCTCCTGTTTCCTGAGAGGAGCGCCAGGCTTCGCCTTCACCCGGGACATCGTCTCCTGGCTTCTGCCGCAGACCCTCAGCTTTCTGGCCTAGACTCCTTAGCCTTTCATTGGGGACCCATCGACCTCCAGATAGGGACTCCCAAGGGACACTGCAGTGAGCTCCAGACCGCCTGAAGCCTCAGTCTCCAGGGTGCAGAGACCCGGGCTCTTCCTCACCCGGCTCTGTGGGAGGCCATGGCGAGCCAATCTTGTAAGTCCTTCCCTATCTGTGTAGCTTGTGCGGTGTCTGTTTCTCTAGTAAACGCTGACCGATACACCAAACAAGCATGTGCAGGGAGGACAGCAGTGGGCAAGGCCTCCATGGCATGTGATGGCTTAATCTCAGTAAGACAGATAAAGAAACACCACATGCACATTAAGGACTTGGCGGGAAGGAGGACAGTTGAGTGTTAGCTGACAGATGCTTCTTCTTTGCGATGACGTTAACACTGAACGGCTACTACATGCTTGGCGTGGAGACCAATGCCTGGATCTGAGTCACAGTCAGCTTCTGACCAGCCTCAATCTCGGCCAAGTTGCTTAATCTCTCTAAACCCAGCTTCCTTATCTGTACAATAGTGATAACCATCGTACTTATCTCAGGGTTGTTGTGAATATGAAATGAAGTAATCCACGTGGAGCTGTTAGAGCCGGACCTGGTCGTACACATCAGTGAGTGATAGCTATGATTGTGAAACCGAGGAAAGCAGGCCAGTGATAAAAAGATAAACTGCAGCCTATCAGTGAGGCACTTACACTGCGGTTAGAGAAACCACGTGGCTTTTTTTTTTTTTTTTTTCAGTGCTAGGGACAGAACCCAGGGAAGGCCCTGTGAGTAGAAGAATAGAAGAACGGTACCACTGGACTGTGCCCCTAGCTCCTCACACAGCAGTAGGCATTGAGGCCTTCTTCCTTCTGCCTCCCATGATCAAACTTTTTTTAAAAAATTATAGTATATGCTTATGATATATAATACTGTGTCTGTACATCCATCATGAGGAATTAACCCGTATACTTACCCCATGATCAAATTTTAGAGGCATTCTCTTTTTTATTTACTTTAAAAATTTTTTGAGACGCATTCTTGCTCTCTGGCCCAGGCTGGCCTTGAATGCATGACCCTCTTTCCTCAGCCTCCCAGGTGCTGGGGAGCCCGTTCATGTACCAGTATGCCTGGCAAGACACTGTGTTTTTGAGATAATTTTATTCTTATCAGCATTTTATAGAGTTTAGAAATAGAAGGCACTTTGTCAGTTTGGTCTCAGTTTACCTTCATAGTCTGGTTTCTACTACGCTCCTACAGGCTGAGTAAGGAGGCTGGTTCCCTGGTCTGGGCACAGGAAGAGGCAGGATCAACTCCTTTTTTTTTTTCTTTTTTTCCTGCTGCTTTTCTTACAGCCTTCAAAGTCTGCCTCAAGCATTGTGTTCTCTGGAGTCTTCGCCCTTCTTCTCCTTGGGGCTCTTATACCTTTGTTCCTCTCTCCCAGATCTGGCAAGTTCTGCTCGTTAGAATTGTATCCCTGGATGTCACATTGTCTCTTTCAAAACTACTGTGGGCTCTGTTTCCTCCTAAAGCAGTGGCCTTCACTGTCATGTCTCAAAATTGGTCACTCCGTATGGAATGACTCCTGGTGTCACAAACACATCATGAGGGGTGGCTGCGAGCCCTGCCTCTAATAACCGGTGCTGTCACTTACGCTTTACTGGTTTTGAGTATCAAGCATGAGATCAAACAGCCAGTGTTCAAGACGAAGCCTCAACTGTAATGACTTAAACCAGTTACTCTACCTCCCTGAGCCTCTGTTCCTCTCTCTCTAAAATGGAAATAATAATCTACCTACCTCTTTGGATTTTGGGAAGGATTAGCTGAGATAGATACCCGTAAGAGGCTTCCTGCAAGAGCTGGCACATTAAGAAGTACTAATGTCTTGAAATCGTGAGGTCTCCTGACCCCGAAAGGCCTGTTTCAGTCTCTCGCACGCCTCTCGACTCTAGCCATTGAGTTGGCTCTAGGTCATTTTCTGTTTGACCATTACAGCTCTTGGCAGGGCAGCGCCCTGGTCACTCTCGCTTCCTCTGGTCCACTCTCACAGCAGCCAAAACAAACTCTCCAGACACAGATGATGTCACACATCTGCCATCTCCGCTTCGCATCCCTCCCATCCCCAAGGCTTGCTGTGGCCCTTGGGGTACAGACTCGGTTCCTTCCGAGGGCTAACAAGGCTCTGCCTTCCCAGGCTCTGTAGCCCTGTCCTGGCTTTCCTGAGCAGTGTGACCTCAGAGCAGTTCCCCGCGTCCCCACTGCAGCCCCATTGGCCTTCTGTCTCTCCTGCTCACTGTTGCCCTGCCTGGCCCGGCCTCAGAAATGTGACTCCTTCTGCCTTTTACACTTCCCCCTCCTTCCTTTGTCTGGCCACCTTCTTCTATACCTTGTGGTCAGAGAACGCTTTTGGCTGACATAGAGTTGCAGGGTGACATCTGCCTGTGTCACGACAAGTCTGTCTTCTCCCAGACTACACACTTGGGCAAGTGCGTGCCACGCTGAGAAGCTCGCAGTGAGTCTCTGAGGCATGACTGACTGACTGACAGAATGTTACCTTTCCACTGAATTGCAGAGAAGCAAATCTCTTTGCAGCGTGGTTAGAGAACTCTATGGTCTTGGGTTCCAACCGGGACCTCACATTGCTGGCTGCGCTCTGGGACCACTGTAATCCAGAGAGGATGGAGCAGCAGTGTCCTTATTTGTGTGACTATAACCTGATGAGAGCCAAGTCAGAGGTGGCTCTCTATTTTATCATCTTTTTATCATTTAGTAGAGAGCAAGGTTAAGGCAAGGGGGACTTCGCAGAGCCCGTGCCAAGTGTGCAGACTCTCCCGAGGCTGGGAGCGCAGCTCAGTGATGGGACGCCCAGTCAAAAGGCACCAGCCCTGGCTCTGATCCCCAGCAGAAAAGAAAGACCACTACATAGTTGATAGATCAAAGCACTCATGGTCTCTCTGCCTCTGAGAAGTAGTCGACTACTCACCATTCCAGTGTTTCTTTCACATACCTCACTTGTCAGGTGTTTTAGTCTCGTTTTCTGTGTTCTCTGGGTCAGGGATACAGAGGAGAAGGAGGGGACAGAAGAGGTTTCTAGAGCTGGCTCTAAACAGCTGACTGGGAAGTTCTGAGTATCCTGTAAAAAGGCGCAAAGCGCTTCACCTGAGTCAGTCTTACCCTTTTCAGTTTCCGGATAAAGAGAGTTAACAGGAGCCAAAAGAGGGTGGCGGCCACACAGGTGCAGGTCAGGGTGATCAGCTCCAGGTTAGACTTGTCTGAGGTTCCTGGAGAGAGAAAATCACCGAGATGCTGCTGAAGAGGGCTGTGGAATGCAGGCCGCTCCTGGTTCCCAGGGTCCTTGCGGATGTGACCTGCCCTTGTGCAGTGAGCCTCACAGGCCCACGCGGGAAAGGCTTTCTGGAAGTTCTGCGGCTGAGTTTGCAAATTTTGAAATCCCAGGGATAGCTAATTAAAAATCAAAGGGGAAATTAAAAATGGGGGAAGAAAAGAAGGCAGGAACAAAAGTCCATTAAAGTGCTAAATCTGGAACATGCTAAATCCCCCTAATGCATTTCAGAGGAAATGCTAAAGAAAAAGGGAAAAGTGACATAAAAGAGCTCCTTTGGGACTCACAGAATTCTTCAAAGCAGACTTGAAAAATAAAAATAAAAGTCAAGGATGGTCACAGTTTTGCCTGCTTGCTCCTTTTGAAGTTGCCACTCTAAACCACCCATGGTCCTCTCTCTGGTCTCACGGTCTCCATTTCTTACCTAGTCAGCAGCCAGAGTGTCGCCTGGGATGAGAAGAGTCTGAGCCTGGATCCTCCCAGTCATCTTATTTCCCAGAGTGACAGAGATCAAAAGCGGAGCTCATTTCCTCCCAGCTCCACCCCCACTCCCAAAGGACCCAGAGCTCTCAAGGGACACCTCCAGAGAAGAAACCCTTGGAATTCATAAAGGAAGCCCTCAGAGGGCCAGAGCAGGAGTTCCCTACGTATTGATTCCAATGTGTAATTTCCTAAGAATTTTGCAGTAATGCCTATAATCCTTTCGTTTCACTAAAACGAGACAGGTTTATATCAAGGTAGGCCAAGAACAAGAGAAGCTCCCCCCCCCCCTCAGGACAATGATGTGGATGATGAGATCATTTATTGGATACTCATATACCACTCACAACCACTCTCTGCACCTCAGTTTCATAAGTGCTTTATCTTCTGGGTTCTGTTTCTGCTCAACAATGAGGCGTTGAGTCTGCTAGGAGCCAGGATGGGTGCTAGAGGAGGTGGGGAGAGGAGAAAGGGGAGTTGCTACTTTCGAGAAGCCTGTTCAGACCTAACCAAGAGACTGATGGCAAATGCAAAGCGGTTAGATTTAAGGAGAGTTTCCCAGGCGGAGGCATCTGGTGTTTTCCGGCCGGGGTGGCGCTGGGAATGGGTTTGGGTCTGCAGTGATAAAGGCAGCAAGGCTGGTATCGGCTGTGGGAGCAGTGAAGGGCGCCGATGGAGGTGTGAGCCAGGGGCCAGGAGCAGGGCACAGGACTTGGAGCCACTGCCTGGAGGCGGGAACTATGTCCTGGGCACTGGGGGCCAGAGAATTGCCCCATCCTGAATCCTAGCAAACATTGCTCAGAACCCGAGGATCACAAGACTGTGATAGTCACAGTGCTTGCTGTCCTGCGGACTCTTCCAAAGACTGACCTGCATTCATTCATTCACCAGGCCTCACACCTACACTGGGAGCTGGCTGATTCCTATTTGATGAATGAGAAACTGGAGACAGACATGGAGCCTCTTATCCAAAGTCATGTAGTCTACAAAAGGTGGGGACACTGGGTGCTTGACAGCAGGCTTCCAGGGAAGGGTCGCCACTGCCCTCCTATCTCCTCAGCCGGTAAGGTGCATACTATTAATGCTTCTCAGGCCACATGCCCCACTGCGTGGTGTCCTGCGAGGAGAGGAAACTGATGTTTTTCCTCTCCCTGATCCTTCACAGTGTCTGCTTCCCCAGCTCATGCAATTGTCACCTCTCTTAACAGCTGTCACTGCCGCCTCTTAGCAAGACTGTCGGGTAGCCTGTGTAGACCTCCACTCCTTCCTGTCACTGCCACCACGGTAATCCTAGCTCAAATTTAATTCTGTCTTCTATTGCCTCACTTGCTGCACTTGTGTCCCATTACTATCAGATAAAAATCTAGATCCTGGACCGGGGGTGCATGGCTCAGTGGCAGAGCGTGTACTCGGCAAGCTTGAGGCCCCCAGCACCACAGGGAAACACCGCGTCACTAAGGGGTGTGTGCTCCGCCTTGGCTCAGAATACTTACCATGTCCTACACTCACCAGCCCTTCTCACATTCATGCTTTGGTTTTGCTGTTTCTCTACCAGAACGTGAGCAGAGGCAGCATCTTAGGTGTCTTAGCCACCCCACCCTCAGGCTGGGCAAATGGATGAATGCATCTCCTCTGTTTGTCTCTGAACACTTTCATGAGGCTGTCGAGGAAGTCAGGGCAAATCCCTGTCCCTGTGAATTGGTTTAGTAACTGTGGACCACAACCCGGGTTCCAGATCTATTCCAGGAGCTTCTGCACTATGGTAGGGGAAAGGGCAGGGCTGGTGTCCACAGCCTGCTGTTCAGCTCTGAACTGCTGAATGTGTCTAACCTTCTGGTCCTACAGGTAGGACTGTAGTAATTTGGTTCTCAGCCACATCCCCAGTGCTCAGGAGTGCCTGGCATGTAAGGGATAACCGGCTAACAGCGGTCAAGTGAACTGATGAATCTGGCTTCACTCTCTCCTTTGTTAGTTGCCCTCAACCTCATGGGCTTGGAAACAACTTCTTTAAAGAAGTTTCCAAGTATGATACTATTTCCCCTCACTGTGTATCCTCACAGGGGAAACACTGCAAGCTCAAGTTCATTTGAATGTGGATTTCTTCTCTTTCAATGTGAGGTTGAATGCTACCTCTCTCTCACACACACACAAACACACACATACATCCTTGCTTATGCTACAGTTCTGTGGAATTTGGTGGACCTGCTGAAGGCAGGGCACAGTGACCTGTGGCTGTCACAGACACTGATAATATCTTGAGACATAGCACTGTCAGCGTGGAACCTCTGCAAACACTTCCCACATGGAATGTGCTGCTAGAAGCCCCTTCTGGTTGTGGGAATTTTCTCACTGCATTCTGTGGGGGTAGGAAGCTGACCCCCAAAATCTTAATTCCATAGTCCTTACTCATGCAAAATTCCTTTCAATGGGACTAACAGTATTTGCATCTGAACACACACTTAACACATTTAAGCAATCAACTTATTAAAAAACACCTCCAAGATAAACATTGATTAGGCAGGAAAGACCTATTTAATATTAATAATATAAAGAGAAGTAGAATTTTGCAGTGGGTAATGTAGTATCCATGTTCTGTCTTACTTGATATCTTTATCTCTGGTCTTGAAAAATAACTGTCAGGAAAATCTAGTGATGGATAAACTGATTTGAGCAAGAACTTAGGTGTTTTCTCAAGGGTTAATGATCCACTGGCGTGACCGACCCAGCTTCAGCTCACTGGTGATAGCTGATGAGCAGTGTATGAAACAGCCCAGCTGCACTTGGCAGAGCGAGAGGCTAGGGGAAATTTAAATTGGAATTCATAATAATTAGGAGCAAGAACAGGGCATCAGGGTCAATCTCTTCCATATGATGTGTGTGGAAGGCCAGCATCGGGACAGAGGACCAGGCTGTTTTTATTTGGGATGCTGACCAAAGCGTGGCCGATGAGAGAAGCGTGGGATAATTGTGTCTTTTTTGTGATTTATGTTTTGGTACAGTGGACTTAACAGAGGCCCTTGTCCACGTGAGGCAAGCACTTTGCCCCTGAGGGACATCCCCACTGGGGCTTTTTTGTTTGTTTGCTTTTTACATTTTGACAATCTTCCTCAATTGTAATCTTCCCAAGTAGCAGGGGTTGTGGGTATGCGCCACCATGCCCGGCCGACTATGGTTTTTATCAGAATGCTGACCCTGCTGTCAGATACTGTCCCAGGCTTCACACCATCCCTCCTGGGAGAGAAAGGTCAGGAGACACGTCAGGTGGGTGAGTTCTAAAGGCTCATGTGACTTGTCTAGAGTCAGGGCGGTCGGCAGTGTTCTAAGCGTTCCTCGTAGCCTGTATTGTACGATCTGGGAGCGGTGCGCTGGCTCTGGCACGTGACACTGTGTGCATCAGACTGCTGGGACTGCAGTGACAGCCCCATTCACCTCGCCTCCTGCATTATCACAGGAACAAAACACACCAGGGCACTTTGGCCTCAGTTCCTGGCTTGACCTATGGGTCAAGCACAGATTTCAGCAGGAGCTGGCCAGGGGCCATTCTGAACCCTTGGATCAGCTACACTACAGACCAAGGACTCTGCCTCAGTTTCCTTATCCTTAAAAAGCAGAGGTTATAGAAGCCCTTACCTCACCGGTCAGCTGTGTAAACCTGGTGTTAGGGATTATTTTGAAGGCTTTCCCCCTGTCCCTGCCCCTCTCTTTCTATTTTTTATCACTTTTTGGACTTCAAGTGCAGGGTAGTTTTCATTATCAGCCAAATATACTATATGTATTATAATTTGTCTTTTACACCTAAAATGAATCAGACTCTGACTCAAGCAGGCATCATTTTCTACAGACACAACTGAACTACCACCCTCCCTGAGAAGTTTACCTGGGGCCACAGGATGGCTTAGGTTTTATTCTTTGGTTCCCTTGTTATTTCAGCTTGAAATAATTAATGAGATAGGTTTATGACCTGCTAAATTACTAGGACCTCAAGAGAAGGGTGTGTTCTTGTTCATTTTGTATTTCCACCATGGCTCAGAGGAAGTCTCAATGAAGTTTTATGTATGGATGAAAAAAAATTCCCAGACCTGACTCTCAGCACTCCTGATCGGCATGAGTCAATCAACCAATGCCAGTTCCTTCCATCTAAAACCCAGTGGCTAGTGATCTGTTTGACTTACTATGTAGTTTCTCAAAAGCTTTTTGAAATATTGAAATTGGCTTGCAGATCTTTATGATTTATGAAACTTTTTATGAATCTCTGTGCACCATTTGGAGCCATTCTTCAGAACAATGATTTATGAAAGTACTGTATTTAGGTTAAACTTGAAGTATAGATTTCCAGAATAATGTTAAGTGAAGATACTTAAAAAGTTACTATTTGTGACATTAGTTCTGTAACATTCACTTTTATGATAACAAGCTAATCCTTAAGCCAAACTGTTCTGTGGTTTGGAACACCAACCGGTGACTCACTGGATAAGTGTAGGAAAAGGATAATGCAGAATGCTTTGCTGAAATAGAACCTGGCACATCACATTAACAAACAGTAATGTTAGCTAATATTTATAAAGTTTTATCCTATGACAGATACCGTGTTTTAACTGTGTTCTTACATTAGCTCTGTAAAGGTTAGTAAGCTATTTTTAACAGGTCCATTATGTCATGAGAAAATCGAAGGAAGTTAGGTAAGTTGCCAAAGGTGTGCAGCTCAGGCACAGAGGACCTGGATTCACAGGGGGTTCTCGTTAACAACGTGCGCTGTTGTTTAGAGTTGAGGTACAGTAGAGCAGATGGATTAAACAGGATCCTGATTCTCAGCTCTGCCACTTTCCATTTGTGCAATCCTAAAATCTTTTAACCTTTGTGTGCCTAGATTCCTACTTTCAAATAGCTGCACTTCCTTGTAGGGTTGTTGCAAAAGTGAAGAAGGATCGTGCATGCTTGCTTAGAACATTTCCCCATGTTTGATGAGTTTAAATGGAATCCCATAGGCCTAGGTCTTTATACAGCCCAACTCCAAGTTTACTTACCTAACATCCACTTCCGTAATATCCTGTGAAGATTTGTGCCAGCCTTGTTTCCACAGGAGGCATTAAAATGAATATTTTTTTTGAGTTTGAATTATTTTGCCTTAAGAATTGTCTACAAAGATCTTAACATCCTAACTGAATTCCATCACTGGTTTTTGAATGTGTGACTGTGGTGGGAGGGGCTGAGCTAGTGGTTGTTCACAGGCATACAGGAAGCTGAGAGAGCAGCAGGTGTCCCAGGAAAGCCCTGAAGGCACCACAGGCAGCACAGGCCAACAGGAGGTCCAGCCCCGAGAAGAGGGGCTGTGAGGTGAGGGGGTCTCATCTGACATCAAATTTCTAAATGTCCAAATAAACACACTGCAGTGGTTGAGCAATTCCCTTCCTTTCCTCCCCTCTGGAGAGAGGGCTCCGCCTGATCTCAGTTTTCTGTCTTTTAGCTTTATTTTCCTTGTCCTCTTGTCATTCTTCTCCCCTGAAACTGAAAGAGCTGTGTAGGACTCAGCATACTGGTGCCCAATGTGGGGCCGGGATAAGAAGAAAGCAGATGAGGGGACACTGCTCAGTGAGTGCACAGAATGGGGAGAAGTACATGGATAGAGATATCATCAGGTGTAAAACTTGGGGCAAGAGAAAGCAGAGAGAAAAGCAAGCTCACTAGGGAGACAGAAAGAGAGAGAGAGAGAGAGAGAGAGAGAGAGAGAGAGAGAGAGAGAGAGAGAGAAATGGGCTCATTAGGGACAAAGAAGAAAACAGGCTTGCAAGAAACAAAAGGGAGAGAAATGTATTGATTTTATCAGGGGTTAAACATGGGGCAAACAATTCTCAAAGAACATGTGTATAGAAATGATGTACATAGGTGTTTATAGAATTGTTGTATTTTTGATTTCTGTATTTATTTTTGTGAATTTTCGTTAGGGAGTGTTTTAATGGTTGTATGCTTGTTAAGATGACCACAAGGGATTTGGCCAGAAGCACTAGTTTTAAGACCAAGTCACAAGCATAAAAGAGAGGGTAGAACTGTAGACCCCCCCCCCAGCTTAAACTCTCTGATTTTTTCAACTAGATAGGCAAGGAGGGTGGGCAAAGAAGCTCTTCCTCATCGGAGGAGTGTTTTATGGTGAATTCTGTTTTATAGCGCCTGATGAAGTTAGCTGAGCCACTAGTGGAGATCTCTGCCTTTTCAGCTCAGAAAAGTTTTACTGCACTGCAGGGTGAAACCATACCTCCAATGACATGTCAAGTATTAAGACTGCAGGACCCCAGACAAATCATCTTGCCTTCTGTCACTATAAAATCCACTAATTGTTTAAAAAATGTTTACAATGATAGTTGTTAAAATTTCTTTATGTGTAATGCTGTTGAAATAGAGTAATGCTTACATCTATTATAAGAAAGTTCTTTTATATATTATGGTTATGACTTGCAATAATAATATGTAGATTATCTTAAATCTTTGGATGAGAATGTACCACACCTTCATTACCATCCTATTGAGTTCTGAGTGCTATGTTAATTTCAGAAGTGATCAGGGATCTAGAGTGGGCTGTTTGTAGACTGATTTCAAAAATAATTTTATTTGCTAACAGTTTTATTGTTGATCTTGATATTGGAACTTCCCCTTTGAGAGCCCTACGTGTGCTCAGGCTCTGTCCAAACCAAACAAGACCTGTGATTATTTAAAGAAACCACTTTGACTCCACAGTCCATTTATCCTTTTCACATACAAAAATAACACATTGTTTTATCTCTAAGAATCCTTTTTCAAAGGAAATAAAAAGAGCAGACAGTTTCCTTCCTGGCTAATTCCTGAACCTCTTTAAATCTGTTAAACATAGCCACAGACATAACTTGTGTGCCTGGTTTCATTTCCTAAACTCAGCTAGACAAGATAAGTCAGCGTGAAGAGTCCATGTGCATCTAGCAAGAAATCAAGACTAGACCTAGAGAATGTCTCACAGCTACCAGCCTGGTGCAAATAATGATTTACACTTTAGGGCAAGAATCCAATTTCATTATAAAATTATCAAGCAGACAACTACAGTCAGCCATTCTGAAAAGCATCCCAGAATCAGAATTCTTTAGTGAGCTTTAGTTCAAGATAATACACCTAACATACACTTGCAAGTTTTCCTACAATCCACGCAATCCCAACTTGCAAAAATTCCTCTCATTCCAAGTTACATCCTCACCTGGGGGTGAAACTTGTATCCTGGAAACTTCACCCCCATCTCCCTTTTCGGATTCTAGTTATCGTTTCGGGTATGACAAAGAGTGAGTTAATGCTTGTCTGTCAGAAAGCTCCTTAAGTATTTAAAGCAAACAGTTATATTTTCCTATATTCTCTCTTTTCTAGGCTAAAGATCCTTATTTTTCATATTCACTATCCTGTTCAACTAAATGGTGCTACTTATTCTTTTATAAATGGGTGCAGGATCTCAGGTATATTTTGATGATTGCAGATAAGATGATGCAGTTTTTCAGCTAACTATACTTTTTTTGAGCAAAAAAGTTGCATATAGTTATTGCTCTGGGAGCAGTGGAAGCACTTATAAAACAGATAACGAGAGCAGGCCAGGCCAGTGCCACATGAGGGGGAAGAGCCCATGAGTCGTAAGGACCTGTTCCTCAGGGCACCCAGTGCCTAACTGGGTGTGACTTTACTAGTTTTGTTGTTGTGCAGAGGGATGTCCAAGTAGAGGGGTCACAGTGGCCCCAGCTCACGCCATCTCCTTGCCTGCCGTGTGCACCATGGGCCTCCTGCAAGCCTTTCCACGGGTCAGAGCACTCTATTCACTTTTTCTCCTCTGAATGCTTTCAGCCCCATTAGTAGTAGCACGTTGTCTGTTTTACGCCAATTAGTGTTCCCACTTTGCCCTTGTGAGGGGCTCAAAATGACAGAGTGGTTCCTGCGCACCTTCACGGAGGTTTTCAGGACTCTGACGCTAGGCTTTCATGGCTCACATTTCCATATCATGCATGATCCTGGGCAGATGATCGAGTTAACACTTAACCAAACGTGGCTTTTTTTCTAAACCTATTTTAACATTTTCTAGTTAGACAAAATGTGGTTTTCTACATAGAATGATTTAAAAAAAAAGTGTCCATGTATGGAGCACGCTGGGATTCTGAGATAGAAAAATGAAACTCCCTGCGTGTGGTAACACCTACCAAGGTTGAAGAGGATGATCTGAAGTTTGAACCCATCCTGGACAACTTAATCTAACGAAATTCCCCTGCCTCAAACAATAAAAGGGGCTGGGGATATAGCTCAGTGCGAAGGTCCTGGGTTAACCTTAGTTTTGTATCAATACTACAAAAATACAAGGAACAATGGAAGTACAGCTTCCCAGGGACGTATCAAGCACTGTGGGAGCAGAGACAGGAAGAGGTGGTGAAGAAATAGGTCAGCAATAGAGAAATGACACTACAGGGCGTCTTGAAGGATGAGGGGGGTTGTGCCGAGGGAGGACGGTTGGGGAGGAAGGCTGTCCAAGTGTCGGAAAACAGCTGCAGGAGGGCAGAGCCCACCAGGAGTATGTTCAGGGACTGGAGGTCTGGAGACAGGCAGGTGAGGCTGAGGGAACCCTTGGAGTACAGCCTGCGCCTGGAAGAGGGTAGTAAGCAACCGGAGCCACTGTGATCTGGGACACTGGGAAATGGCAGTTGGAAAATACCCTTCAGTTTGCGGGGTGGATTGCGGGAGGGTGGAGAAGCAGGTGGGTGGGTTAGGAGGCTGAAAGGCCATGGCAAGAGATGATACAGGTCACAGGGTTGGCAGTGACAGCCAGCAGGTGCGGTTCCGGGAAAACACTCCCCTTTCCTCAGGAGTAAGTAATAGAGGCTGCTGGAAACTTCTAGAAACTATCAGTGATGCAGTATTCTTTCAAGAGTCTGACCTCTCAGAAGAGCATAACGGCAGTTAGAAAAGGGACCAGTGTAGGGAATTAAGAAGTTTGTAGTGAGGCAGGATAACTGAAAGGGTAAAAGCTCAGTTTTATCCTGAGACCTTGCAAACGACTTCCTTCTCAGCAATGAGAGGCGTGGAGGAAGGGTGGGATTCTTTGGAGGTTTACACTGACACAGACTCGAGTCTCAGCCTCACTGTGTATCTGTTGTGATTTTAGGCAGGTTATTTAATCTTTAGGAGTCTCCATCTTTCCCTTTGTAGATTGAGCAAAACACCTCACTTTTTTAGGTTCTCAGAAGGGTAATAGAATCGAGTATAGTTGTTCTTTGGTTGCGGAATTGGTTCCTCGGCCCCCCAAGCCTGAGGATGTTCAAGTCCCTTTTATAAAATGGGGTAGTATTTGCATAGAACCTATACTCACACTTCTGTGTCCACTGAATGATCTCTAGGTTACTTATAACACCAAATACAATGTAAATGTTATAAAAAATGGTCATTATAGTTTAAGGAATAATGACAAGGAAAAAAATCTGCATATGTTCCAAACAGAGGCACTTTTTTTGTTCTGCATGTATTTGATCTACAGTTGGTCGAATCTGGGGATTCAGAACCTATGGGTCTTTCACACTGTTAAAGGACAGAGGAGTGACCGCATGAGGAAGGAGAGATGCACATTTAATAAACTGTTTTCAGTGTGTGAACAGAAGAGTTGAAACAGTGTTTTATAACAAAGATCATTTGGGAAACAGGACCATTCTAAGGGTATTTGGGAAACCTCTCCCTTTTTCCGGAAATATAAATTTGTGGTAATTTCAGTTCCAGGACAATGTAAATCACTTCCTTATAAACAAGGGAGATAGTAATTCTGTTTTAAAGAAGTTTGAATTCTTGGAGTGATAATCTTTAAGCAATGTAAATTTCCAAAGCAAAAGAACTAAGGTAAATTACCTTCTTCCTGGTTCCTCCCTCAGAAGTATGTGCCTATTCTGGGGTGGTTAGTTTGTCCCCTCTTTGTTTTGCTTTGGTGGTGCTGAGGATAGAACCCAGAGGCCTTGCACATGCTAGGCAAGTGCTCTGCTGCTGACCGAATTCTCCAGCCCAGTCCTTGCACATTTGGAAGTACTGTGATGCCTGAGCTGTTGAACTCAGTTTGTTCCAAATTTATGTTTGAACGCTGAAAAGTTTGAGAGATGGATATAGTTTCCCATAAGAAATAATGGAAAACCGTGGGCTGGGGGTTTAGCTCGGTGGCATAACTGCCTGCCTGGTAAACCGAGGTTGTGAGTTCAATCCCCAGTATCAAAAAACAAAACAAACAAATAATGGAAAACCAAATAATTGGTTCTGAGACCCCAAAATTACACTTATGAATTAATTTTTTTCCAGGACTTTAACAAATCTCACAATGAGTTCTTCCTTAGCTCTAACCTGGCTCTCACAGTTTTCCTCTTAGCTCTACTGCTGGTGACAGTAACCTCTTTGTGCCATGGTTACGGTATTTTACACAAATGAAACGCAAAGCGGAAAAGCACATTGCGGACCCTCGGAGCACAGGGACACAGGCGCTGCATGCGTCTTGAGGGGAGCAAGGCTCGGACCGAAGGGTCACCTCTTTGTGTTTGCAGTGAGTTGTGCTGGGCGACTCACGCTCAGCCTGTGCAGGGGGTTTTCAAGTCAGATTTTTGGCGGACCATGGAGCAAAGTTATGAACAAGCAGGGTTTTTTGTTTTGTTTTTTACATTGCTGCTCCAGTCATAGAAAGTCCGAGTTTGTGCCCCTCGGTGCCCCACTGTATCAGTGAGCTTTGCAAACGGCCTGACAACCTTGCATCTTTTTTTTTTTTTCTGTATCAAACCTCAATGTGCCATTGGCAGTTACATCTGAGAGGCACCAGCCTGTTACTTTGCAACACTGTAGATTTTGTTTTAGCGATTGTAGCGCTGGGGAATTGAAACTGAACCCTAATATAGTTTCCAAATGGAAGCCACGTGGGCACATCAAGGATGAATTAGGTTTCTTTGTAGTCTGCTGCTCAGCAAGGTGTGTGAGGCCTGGAGGGAGGAAGTGCTTGGGGTATTTTTCTGAAATGTGGTTTATTGTGCTTTGCTTCTCTCTGATAATATTTCACACCCATTCACAGTAAAAACCAGCTTAGGAAAACACTGCAAAAAGCAGCATATATCTAACTTCTGGGAATCAGAAAGAAAAAGAAAAGAACAGATTCAAGGGTGTGGGTTCTCCGCTCTTTGCCCGGGCATCCTGCCCCTCAGCCTTGGAACTGCAGGGCCCATGCTTTGTGGGTCACTGTAATCACACCGTCTGCAGCGGGGTCCCTTTCTTCTAGGACCCTCTTCCCTGCAGTGCCTGTGCCAGCCGGC
>PVLA01018165.1:0-15234 GCA_004027455.1 Hydrochoerus hydrochaeris | reverse complement strand
AAGCATTATGGTAGCCATTGTTGAGATCCTATTATATTGTTTTGAAGATTTGCATCACTGTCATTGGTTTTTATGATTAGTTTTATTCTCTTGTACTCTGCTTAGTTTTATTCTTTTTAATAAAAAATAAATAAATCTGTAAAAGTGATGAAAGTCTTTAAAAATTATTATTTGAAATCCATAGAAGAATTTGTCTGTTGCCATGTAAGTAAAAAATGATGCCATAATCCACATTACTCCCGTGTACTCATAGGTGTCCTTCATTAAATCAGGGTTCAGAAACAGAAAAGAAAGTTAGTGTTGAGAGGAGCTTCCTTAGAGGTTTGTAAGCACCCATTCCCTTGACCTTCAAAGCCTGGATGCATCTGAGGAACCTGCTCTGCAGCTGGAGACACAAGGAGAGCAGCTGGGACAGCCCAGCCTCACACTTCTGCTTCCCTGGGAGGTTTATGGCTTGGATCACTGTGGGAGGGTAATTACCAAACTGTTAACATAAATAAGTTGCAAAATCTTCAGGCTGGAGGCTCCTGATGGTGAGAGTGAAATCTGCCCCAGATCTACCGCTGCTGAACCTCGATAGGACCCCAGATTGCACAATGGTTGCATAGTAGATCAAGAGTTTAGGAGCTTGCCCTGGTTTCAGCTGATACCAGTTTAAGTAACCACTAATACCCTGACTGGCCTGGCAAGAGATGGTGACTGTGTCTCCTACAGATGCTGATGCAAATGGAGGCTGCATCAACTGGATGTCATATCTGGAACCTGAAATGGGAAACATAACAAATATTTATGTTAATATTCAAGATAAAACAGGACCTCCTTGAAATGTCAGGCAACTCTGAACATTTGGAGCTGAGTAAATTCCCAGTGCTGTGCTTCCTTACCTGGGAACCAGAGCAGCAAGAGGCCCAGAAAGTGAGCGGGGACCCTCATGTCCATGCTGTGTCCTCACTGGGACTGTAGCTGCACAGGATGACACCAGCATTCTATTAAGAAGTCCTCAAGTAGCTGAGTGAACTCTTGGGATATGCAAATTAGCAGAGCAGGAAGGGGTTTGGCCTAGCTATAAGCTGGTCCATCCCAGCAAAGGCTCAGGGTCCCCTGTCTCTGTCCACAAGAGTGGCACAGATTTGCCTGCAGGGCATGTGTTTGTCCCTTGAGCAACAGGGCAGAATCAGGCCGCTCTCCCATGAGTAGAGTGAACTGTTGTTCTCACATTTTAGAACACGCTTTACTTGAGGACCACAGTCTTGTGGTATGATCCCTCAAGAAGGAAGAAGTAAGGGAAACAGAAGACTGCTTCGAGCTGAGAGTATAAAATGGGAAGGAAAGAGATCAGAGCAGAATTTGTGAGCTATGTGAAATTGTCTGGGATCCTGTACCCACCATCACAGAATCACTGAGGCAGCAGGGAGGACATGAGCAATGCTGCTGCCCAGGCCCAGGCTTCCCCCAAGCACACACAGGGACACGTTTCTGCCTGTCTTCCTCCAAGGGCAGTTCTAAGGTCCAGCCAGGTTGTTGCTCTCAATTTTCTTTGCAGGATAAGTTAGAACCATTTCAGAAGCAATGCAAGAAATGGGAAATATTTAAAGTGGTAAATGGAAGTCTAGGTGTTGGAATAATATTTTGCAATGGTTCAGCAGCTTGGATACAGTAAAAAGGGTCCAAATTCTTTCCTCTTCCTTTTGTAATCTCAGCCCGTGGACTTTGCAAGGTTGGAGGTGCAGCCTCTTGATCTCCAGAGGGCAGCGATGTCTCTATGCACCAAGGTGTCTTAAAACTGTTTCTGCAAGAAGTTAAGGCAAAGTTTTTCACCTCCCTTTCTCATGTGAGGTATAAAAATCTTTCCTAGTACCAGTTCACCTCATTCATTCTTCTTACATCTCACTTCTGAGGGGGTCACATGAGCCTCCAAATCCCTACTCCTGCCCAGGATAAAGAGGCTCATCTGTGCCTGCTATGCACAGCAGGTCAGAGCTGCTGCATAGACTGAAGAAAGCAGAGATGACTGCTGGGTCACTGTCAAGTTTATAGTAGCCCTTTTTAAAAATGACTGGCCTAGACCTTTTTAAAAATAACTGGCCCTGGGTGTCTAACTGATACTGGATGGAGAAGAGGAATTTGAAGAAAAACTTTATCTTCTGTGTCAGGAACAAGCAGGGCTCTAGGGTAACAAAGAACTCACATTGTCCTTTATCCTAGTGCTAGGGGGACTTCAGGAATTGAGGAGATGTGGGCAGTGAATTTAAGGTCTGAACAATTTTGAAGCACTGCAGTGGATGGGAAAGATTTGGATCAGGGACCTGAACCTGGCTGGGATTAGGTTTCCGGTGCTGAGAGTTGCTGAGCTTTGGTCCCATGCTGTAGAGGAAATGGTCGAATTCCAGACCCATAGGGCTGAGGACCTGGGTGAACCTCAGAGGACCTGGGTGAACCTCAGAGCCCGCCCATGCTGGTGCCTGGCAGGGGATGCAGTGAAGAAAAGTGCTCAACACTCTGTGTCTGACCAACTGAGAACTCAGGAGAAGCAACACCATGAGAGACCAGGACCACAGAGCTGACCTGGCTCTGTGAGCTGATGTTTTAAGCACTGTTTTCACTGCTCCTGAGGGGCAGAGGCTAAGAAGATCAGTAAATGGCCCCATCCCAGAGTTTGACTCACTCAGCTTGAGATCTGCTTAGAAAATGAAAAGCATGCATTACACAAGTAAATATATAAATTGCTTATTCGCTTTCTGCATGTAATATGTTAAGTGTTAAATTAGTGAAGTAATAAGTGATCATTTTAATAGATTTCATAACATAGTATTTTAAATTCTGGAAAATTGAAAATGAACAGTGAAACCCCAGAGTTGCCCCATTACCTCCTGATCCCTCCCCACTGCACTGTATGAGCAACATGAAGCTCACAGTCCACCCCCGTTCTCTGAAGACTGAGAAATCCGCTGGGCTCATTACTGAGGCCTCTGGAGAGCACCAGAGAACAGGTCTGCAGTCACAGCCCCTCTCCCAGGGCACCTCCCTCTCCTCAAAGGGACCCCTCCAGGGCATCTCTCCTGCATCTCTGAATGGAATGGAGTGCTTTGAATCTGTTACCTCCACTTCTGAGTACATGAGACCACTTCACTCTTGTTTCACTCTCCGCTGGCCACATTCAGAGTGGTGGCCCTTGTTCTCTCACCTGTCCTGCTTCATTGCTGACCCAGTTACCTCCTGGGAAGGTCATCGTAGTCAGGTCCTTACCAATCACAAAGCAAACAGGAAATACTAAAGAATTAACAGATGGGGAGAGCTGGCCCATTGTGCACAGAGGTCCCCAGCCATGTGCATTTAGAGAGCTGGGCAGAGAGCCCCCTGCCTCAGGGCTCCCTAATGGAAAGCGTCACTCCTGGAGCCCTTGTGTTTCTAGGCTGAGGGCTCCTTGCTGGTTTATTGTGGTATTGTTCTCCATCTAATGGAACATTTATAACATAGCACTCTTATTTTTATTTTTTATTATTTAACATTATTAATTTTTTGTTTTTGAGTTCCCAATGCCTGGGCTGAATTTTTTAGCCATTTTCATAAAGATGATTCTCTTTTATACACTAGCAGGCAAGATTCTGGAGAAAACTCATATGATTCCTCTTCCTAAAATATAGATTTGGCAAAGAGCAGGGTGACTTGTTCACTGTCTAGGGTGGAGTGGCAGGAAGTGTGGAAGCTGAGCGGCCACGTTCTAGATCTGATAGCCCAGCCCCATCTTCCCCCCACTCCAGACCCCCTTCCAGAGCGGCCTGTGAGAATCCCACTGGCTCCCTGAGTGGCTGCACACTCAGTGGCAGGTGATTGGCTGCAGCTGTGGCAACTGAGACAGTGGAAGGTCCCAGAAGCACCGAGCTCCAGCAACTGACTCTCCACCTCTCTCTCCCAGTGTCCTCCTTGGGTGCTGAAGAAAGGAATGGAGCTAGCTTCGGAACCCGGGCACAACCTGCTTCCTCCACGTCTCCTTCACTTAAGGGCCCCCGGGATCACCAGACTCATGCCTGAGCGTTTAGCATCTCTCAGAAAAAACTGCCATGAGTTCTTATTGAAAACATGATCTGACAGTAGGTCAGCTCAGCTGCAGCTATGGGACACAGCTGTCCTCGACTGGCCAGGAGCTTAGTTACAGATACACTGCTGACTCTCTAGCAGGTGTTGTTCATAGTATTGCCAAGGGTAACTCATTCCAGGATCCTTCCAAGAGGATCAATGATGTTGAAACCTAAAGAGCCGGTGATAACACACAAAGTGCACAGACAGAAGGGCCCTCTCAGGGCAGCAAATACTTTTCTCCTGACATTTGTTGGCAAGTGGAACATAGAAATACAGCTATTATGTGCATTTATTGTTTTTATTTTAGCATTTCTTAAATATTAGATCTTTAAGTCTTTATAGTTTTGTTGATTAACTAATGATGTATATCTGTACAGTTTGGTTCAGTTGTGATAAAGATTTCTGTTGAAACTTTATTCCTTCAGCTATAGTGACATAAAATTTTGCTTTTCTAAAAAATCGAAATATTAGTTGTTTTGGTGCATCTAGATAGAGCTTCGCCAATGAGGGACATGTATTTCCCCTGAAATATTATGAATAAAAGTAACTGGGAGTGCATTCTTTTCATATTTACTGCTTATTTGGAGTTTCTCTCTCAGGTAATAAACACAATTGTAGATATGTTGCTAACCAGGTTATGCAGGAAAGCAACAGAGGAGAGACAGACAGTCTTCATAGAAGCACCACCTATTACTCATATTTTGATTGACATAATACATACTGTAATGTATTGTGAGATTAGTTTTTGAAACACTTCCATCATACAAATTTGAAGATATATTCACTTTTGAAGGAAAGACTGACAGGAAAGGTAAAGCATGAATGACCTGCAGGAAATGAGGACAAGGAGGATAAACAGGTTGAACCTAGAGAAGTTTTGCAGTGCAGAAACCACACTGAGCCACAACCCAACTGTTGTGTAAGCACCACTAATCACTGTCTGTATGGTTATGCTGGTGAGACACAGGCCGAGAGTGAACCATCGTGTGAAATGGGGTCGTTGGCTGCACACTCGGAATGAATGACAGCAGTGAAACTGTGACTCAGGTTGTGCAGCTGAGCCCGCGCGGGTGTGAAGGATCCACCTCTGCGCTCCAAGCTTTGCTCTCAGCTGAAACCTACTTTAAAACATGAAGTAAATATTTAAAAATTCTTTCTTGAAACACATAGAAGGGCTCCTCTGTTGCTGTATAAAATCCAAAATGATGCCACAGCCCACACAGCTCAGGGGTGACTGTCAGTGTCCCTTTTGAAATCAGGACAGGAACTGCGAGTTCAGTGCTCACAGCTGAGGAGGAGAAGGAGAGTTGGGTGCAGGGGAGACGCCCTCAGCCTTGTACCAAAACCTCAAGTGACTGACAGTCTGGCTTTACCGAGCAATGCTCTCCATAGGTGGGGACACCAGACAGAGCAGCTGGGCAGCCCAGGCTCACACTTCTGCTTCTCTAGGTGGTTTTTGTTACGGCCCGTCTCACTGTGCGAGGGCCATACCAACTCTGTAGGCAGCAATAAGCTCCAGCATCTTCAGCCTCCACACCGCTGATAGTGAGAGTGAAATCTGTCCCAGATCCACTGCCACTGAACCTCGATGGGACCCCAGACTGCAAATTGGTTGTATAATAGATCAGAGGTTTAGGAGTTTTCCCTGGTTGCTGGTGATACCATGATACATACGTATAAACATCCTCACTTGCCTGACAACTGATGCTGACTTTGTCTCCTATAGATGCAGATAAGGAGGATGGAGACTGTGTCATCTGGGTGGCACACTGGCACCTAATAATGGAAACATAACAAATATCAGCACAATTAATCCTGATAAAGCATGATTCTCTGGCCCTTCTTGAAGGGCCAAGCAATGCTAAACACTATTGAGGAAATCCCCAGTGCTGCCCATCCTTAACTGGCAGCCAGAGCAGCAGGAGCCCCAGGAGCTGAGTGGGGACCATCATGTCCATGCTGTGTGCTGACTGGGACTGAGTCTTGCACAGGGTGCGAGCAGCCTGTTAAAATGTTTTGAAGGCAGTGGGCTGTGCCCAGGAGACATGCAAAGCAGGTGCTGGACAGGGCTGGGCTCAGCTGCAGGGCTGCCTCATCCCAGAATGGGACACCTGACTGCTGGGGTCCCTTTTGAGACCAGGAAAGCACAGGTTTCCTACAGAGAACATGTTTGTCACCTAAGTCACGGGACAGAATCATGGTGCTCTTGTGAGTGGAGTGAACTATTGTGCCCTTCAAAGTTCAGAATGTTTTACGTTTATGCTCCTTAAACAGATTTCTATTCTAAAGACACTTGGAGCAACAGAAATTAAGGAAACCAAGTGGACCTTTCTGGCTTAAACTATTATAAAGAGAATTAAAGACAGAAAGAGAGTAGAATTTATATGTTCTCTAAACATGTTTTATTTTCTCTATACATTATGTTTTCTGGTCTTTCATATCTAAAAGACACACATTTGAGTACATAATTTTCCTGTCTTACCAGGAAGAGCAGCTCTAAACCCCAAGATGATCTGGCTCTTATTTTCTTTTCAGAATGAGTTAGAATCATCTTTGAGTCCAATAAAAGTAACTGTAGCAATTAATAAAACCATCATAGCAGGTCTGGCTTTTAACAAATTTAGGATCAGTGCACCAGCTTGGAGACAGCAGAAAGAACACATTTGCTTCCTTTCTGCTTTGCGGCTCTCAGTGCACAGACTTTTCGGTGTTGGTCTCAGTTTCCCGTGATCTAAAGAGGGCTGCTTGAAGTGTCTCCATGCCTCAAGTGTTCCCTTAACTCCTTCTGGAAGAAATTGAGACAAGGCTTTACATTCCCATGCTTTCTGTTTCAGGTGAATGAAAATCTTTCCCAGTACCTGTCCACCTCCTTCATTCCTCTTATATCTCACTTTTGAAGAGGTCACATGAGCCTCCAAATCTCTACCCTTTTCTAGGCTGAAAGAGGCTCATTTTGGTCCTCTTAGGTCTTGTCTGAATATTTTCAACCATATTCATGAAGCTGATCCTAGTCAATCAATTAGCATACAAGAATCTATGGAAAATTCAAATGATTTGCCTTAATAAATCTTTTTATTACTAATGACAAAAGACCACTAGTTCACTTAGAAACCTAAAAAGTTAAGGGACATAGGACAGTAAACATGCCATTTGTAACTCACGTGATATGACAAAGATTTAGTTTTGACAAAGCCCATGAGCTCCCGAAGACCTTACAGGAAATTTTTGTAGACTAAAGAGTCATGCTATATATCTTTTAAGGCCAGCCCCAACCTTCTTATCCCAGAGCCCCTTCCAGAGCAGCCTGTGAGAACCCAGCAGCTCCCCTACTGGTGCACTGAGAGATTGGGGAGCAACTTTGCAACTGTGGAACATGAGAAATAAGATACCAGGTGTACTGAGCTCCTGCAAACCACTCTTCTCTGCCTCTCCCTTCCCAGAGTCTGTGCAGGCTGTGAGGAAGGGATTGCAGCAAGCACTGGAGCCCGGGCTCATTCCTGCTTCCACCACCTCCTTCCTCTAAGGGTCTCCGACATCAATAGATTCATGTCTGATAGTTTAACATCTCATGGGCAACACTTGCTTTGATTTTTCATTGAAAACAAGAAACTTGAAAAATAGGAATATAATATCGCAGCTGTGGGACCTGGCAGTCCTAAATTTGTGGGGAGTTTCACTGTTGGTACATTGGTGACTCTGCTATTACAAGTGTTGCTCAAAGTTTCACAAATATTGACTCATTCTAGAAGCTTTCAAGCAGATTGATGAGGTCCAAAAAGAACTGTGAGATAATAATGCATAAAGGTCACAACCAAGGGGACACTTTCAGAATAACAAACATTTTTCTACAGACATTTGTGTTCAAGTTACATATAGTAACATATTTTTCAGGTTTATCCCTTATTTTCAGCATTTTTAAAATATTAGTGCTTTAAGGCTATGTAATTTGGTTAATTAGACATGTGGATCTGTATCATTTGTTTTGTTCATGATAAAGTTTTATGTTTCAATTGCGACTATATTTTCACCTGTGATGTTATCAGTTTTTACAGTTCTAAATAGTCTAATTTTAATTGTTTTAATGCATCTAATAAGACCTTTGTCACTGAAGTGACATGTATTTACCTTCGAATACCAAATAAATCAGCAGTGCATTCCTTTAATATTTAGTAGTTATTCTGAGATTCTCTCTAAGGTAATAAATACATTCATAGTTATGTTGCTGTCTAGAACAAAAGTTCTGAGTCACAGCTCTGGAAAAAGCTCCAGAGTTTATGCTGTAATCAGTAGTGAGCACAGTATCAAGTGAGGAAAAGACAATGTAACGTCACACTTCCTCATTTCCTCACTGCAAGCAAACTCTCCTCCCATCTCTCCCTCTCTTCCTCTGCTTCCTCTTTTAATCACCATCACCTTGAGATACAAAGACAACATTTGGATTATGGATTGAACAGAAAAATGTTATCATGTAACCCTCCTCCTACACATCTCTAAGGTTTATTCCAAGGAGTTTTAAACTGTTTTTATAACACAGTAACAGTGCTGAAGATTCACTCCTTAGATTTATTCAGACACAGCAGTTCCTGAGATAAATATGGATTTCATATGGCAGAGAAATGAAGCAAAACAGTTGAACATCCAAAAGAATATCGGGGGCCACTAGGCCTGTTGGAGTAAAGGTTGGTGAAGTTTCTGCTCTGACTGTGACACTGTGAGTGTCATAGGTAATTTGAACGGTGCTGACCATTATGATTTCCTAACATGCTGTAAGTGGGTGCATTTGTACTGATCGACAGCCTGGCATGAGCCACACATGCCTGTTCAGCACTAGAAATGTGAACAGTGCAATCAAGGAACTAAGCTTCTAATTTAATTTAGATGTATCTAGCTATGTACTTTTCACATTTAGTGTTTTAGCCACACAATCTTAGGGTTACTCAGTGATATCCCCATGAACAGAAAATTACCAGAGATTAACTGAGTGTCAGCACACACACCCTGCACCTGGGTGGAAGGTGCAACTGATGTACACACAGCACATGGGTGGATCTAGTCTGGAAATTGATGTAGCTACTTTATTTTATTATTTTTATTAATTTATGTATTTGGTAGTGGTGATTGAACTCACAACCTAGCACTTGCCAGGCAGGTGCTTATGCAACTGAGCTAAATCCCCGGCTTGATGTAGCTATTTAAAAATTCATACTTGTAATATTTGCAAGAGCTTCTATATTGCAGTGTGAATCCAAAAGTTTGTCATAACCTGCACTGTTTCCCTCTGTTTCTGGTCACACAGCCCCCATTGGAAATGAGGAATCCTTGTGGTTGCACCAGTCTGTATTCTCACCAACAGTGGAGAAGTGTTCCTTTTTCCCCACAGCCTCTTCAGCATTTGTTATTGGTTGATTTCTTGATACTAACCCTTGTTTCTGGGATGAAGTGGAGTCTCAGTGTTGTTTTTATTTGCATCACTCAAATGGCAGTGATGTTGAACATTTTTTCAAATATTTATTTGCTGTTTGTATTTCTTCATGTGAGAAGTGTGTGTTTATATCAGAAGCCCATTTTTACTAGGTCTTCAAATCTGGGAGGACTGATTTTTTTTGAGTTCTTTATATGTTCACAATAACAAACCTTTGTCTGAGGAATAGTTGGCAAACATTTTCTGCCACATAATGGGTTTTCTGATAGCTCCTTTGGTGGTTTCTCTTGCGGTGCAAAAGCTTTTAGGTAGGGTTAGATCCCATTTGTTGATTCTTTGTGGTAGTTCCTGTGTAATCTGGGTTTTGTGCATAAAGTGTTTGCCTACACCAGTGTTTTCAAATTTTACCTACTCTATCTTCCAGCAGATTTAATATTTCTGTTTTAGTATTAAGGTCTTCAATATATTCTAATTTTACATGGCGAAAGATATGACTCCAGTTTTAATCTTCAGCATGTTTAGAGCCAGTTTTTCCAGCACCATGTATTAAACAGGCTATTTTTTTTTCCAGTGAATGTGTTTGGCACCTTTGCCAAAGATAAAGTGGCGTAATGTATCTGCAGTTGTTTCTGCATTTTCTAACTTATTCCATTGATCTTCAGATCTGTTTCTTTGCCAGTACCACACTGTTTGTATCACAGTAGCCTTATAGCATAATTTCAAATCAGGGATTGTGATGCCTCCTGTCTTGTGTTTGTTGCCCAGGATGCCTTTGATATTCTCTTCTGGCTCCAGATAAATTTTAGGATTGTTTTCTCTAGTTCTGGGAGAGATGCTGTGGAAATGTTTATTGGGATTGCACTGAATCTGTATAACAGCTTTGGAAGTGTGGCCATTTTCACTGCAATGATGTTTCTTAACCAAGAGCATGGGATCCCTCTGCATTTTCTAATATTGTCTTCAATCTCCTTTTTCAGAGTACTGTAATTTTCAATGTAGAGATCTTTTATATCCTGTGTTAGATTGATTCCCAGGTATTTCATTTTCTTGGATGCTATTGTAAAAGGTATTGTTTGCCTGATTTCTGCCTCATTGAGTTTGTTATTCATGTACAAGAAGGCTATTGGTTTTTTGAGTATTGACTTTGTAACCAGCTATGTTACTGAATTTGCTTATTAAATTTAGAAGTCTTTTTGTGGAAGTTTTGGGGTCTTGTTATGAGAGTATAATGTCATCTGCAAATAATGATAGTTTAACTGCTTCCTTTCCTATCTTTATTCCTTTTATTTCTTTCTCTTGTCTAATTACTCCATCTTAGATTTTCAGGATTATATTGAATAAGACTGGAGACAGTGAATATCCTTGGCTCGTTCCTTATTTTAGAATTAAAGCTTTCACTTATTGTCCATTTAGTATGACATTGGCTATTGGTTGGCCTTTATCAGATTGAGAAAAAGACCATCCATTCCAGTTTTCTGTAAGGGTTTTTATCAAAATGTGTCCTGGAATTTTTCAAAAGCTTTTTGGATAAATTATGATGATTATACAACTTTTGTCCTTGGTTCTGAAAATATGATGTATTAAATTTATGGATTTATGTATGTTGAACAATTTCTGCATCCCTGAGAATCATCCCTTGATCATGGGGTAAAATCATTTTGATGATTTCCTGCCGTCTGTTTGCAAGTATCTTATTGAGGGTTTTTACATCATTGTTCCTTAGGGAGATTGACCTGTATTTCTCTTTCTTAGTTGGGTCCTTCTCTGCTTTTGGAATCAAAGTAATGCTTGCTTGAGGAATGAATTTGGGAGTACTGCTTCCCTTTCAATTTCATTAAAGAGTTTTCAAAGTAATGGTGTTAGTTTTTCACTAAATTTCTCATAGGATTCAGCAATAAATGGATCAGGGCCTGGGCTTTTCTTTGTTGACAGGTTATTAATTACATCATCAATTTCATTTATTTATATTGGGTTATTGAGGATTTTTATGTCTTCCTCATTCAGCTTTGGTAATTCATAAGTATCTATGAGTCTGTTCATTTCTTCCATGTTTTCCATCTTGTTAGAATAAAAGTTTTCAAAGTTGGTATAGATGATTTTCTCGAGTTCAGCAGGATATGGTGTGATTTTGCCCTTTTTGTTCCTAATTGCACATACTTGAGTCTTTTCTTTCCTTTATTTAAGTGTTAAAGGTTGGTCAAGGTTTTGTCAATTTTATTTAATCTTTCAAAAAACCAACTCTCAATTTATTGATTCTTTGTATTGTTTTATTACTCTCCAGTGCTTTAATTTCCACTCTGATCTTTATAATTTTCTCCCTTGCATGAGCTTTTGGTCTAGCCTGCTCTGTTTTTCTAGAACTTTGAGGTTCATCATTAAGTTGCTTGTATGCAGTTGCTCTGTTTTCCTGATATGGGCATTTACTGCTATAAATTTCCCTCTTAAGACTGCTTTCATTGTGTTCCACCAGTTTTCTTTTATTATATTGTTGTTATCATTCAATGGTAAAACCTATCTAATTTCTTCTTTAATTTTGTCCATGTCCATTGGTTGTTCAGTAGAGTGCTATTTAATTTCCACATATTTATGAAGTTGCTGTGGTTTGCTTTGGCATGGATTTCTAACTTCACTGCACTGTGTTCTGATAGTATGCATGGGATAATTTCAATTCCTTTACATTTACCTATGCATGTTCTATTCATTTCCATTTTGGAAAATGTCCCATGTACACTTGAGAAGAATGTGTATTATGATGTTGGGGGTGGAACATTCTATAGACAACTACTAGGTCTATTTGTTCAAAAGTTTGATTTAGTTGTAATATTTCATTGTTGATTTTTTGTCTACTTGATCTGTCTTTTTGTGACAGTGGGGTAGTGAGGTCTCTCAATACAACTGTATTAGAGCTTATTTGATTTTCATGCCCATTAGTAATTGTTCTATATAGCTATGTGCAATGTTATTTGTTGCATATATTTTTGTGATTGTTATATATTCTTCTTGGGTTGTTCCCTCTTCCTCTTGGATTGTTCCCTTTATGAGGATGCAGTGACCTTCTTTGGCTCTCTCAATCAGTCTTTGCTTGAAATTCACTTTGTCTGCAAAGGAATAGCTACACCTTCTGTTGTCTGGACTCCTGTTGCATGGAGCATTGCTTTGCATCCTTTGACTTTAATTCTGTGAAGCACTCTTTGAATTAAATGTGTTTCTTTTATGCAGCATATTGCTGGGTCTTGCTTCTGGATCCATTCTGCCAGTCTGTCTTTTGACTGATGAATTGAGACTATTAACACTGATGGTTAAAACTGATATATATTGATTTATCCTTGTCATATTATTTTCCCATTGTTGGATCCTCTCCTTTTTTTATCCCCTCTAATTGTTTGCCTTTCCTGGCGGATTCATTCTTTTGGGTTCATGGAACTGTAGTCATTATTATGTCTCTATAGAATGTCCTTCAGAACATTTTGGAGGGCTGGTTTGCTTGTCATAAACTTCCTCAGATGTTCTTTATCAGAAAAGAATCATATTTCTCCATCAATATTGAAAAACAGTTTTGTGTGATACATCAATCTGTGTTGAAAGTTGTTTTTCTTTAGAACTTGGAGTACTTCACTCTAAGCTCTTCTCACCTTGAGAGTCTGTGCTGAGAATTCAGCTGGGATTCTGATGGGCTTTCCTTTATACGTGATTTGTTTCTTTCCCCTAACAGCTTTGAAAATTCTATTCTTGTATTGAATTTCTTAATACTTGACTCTGATATGCCTGGATATAGTTTTATTTTGCTTTGTTTTGTGGTACCAGGGATTGAACTCAGGACCTCACGCTTGCCAAGCAGGTGCTTATGCCACTGAACTAAATCCTCAGCCCTTGGATATAGTTTTATTATTATTATTATTATTGCCAATTGTAGTTCTATATATCTCATTTATTTGTGTGTCAAATCCTTTTTCTCTTACAGGAATATTTTCTGTCCTGATGTCTGTGAAGATATTTTTAATGTCATTTGTGGGATCTCCTGCTTTTTCATTGACTCCAATTAATCTTCAGTTCTTCTTCTGTGTCTCATCTGCTAACTGTTGTATTTATTTCTCATGGTCCTTTGCTGGTTTTAGGAAATATTTCTTTTCCTGGTCACTAACTGCAAGCCTGTCTTCAATATCTGAGATTCTTTCCTCACATTGACCTAATCTGCTTCGAATACATTCAATGCAGTTTTTATTCTCATGGATATCTGGTTGAATCTGATTTATGGATTGCATTTTTTTCCCATGCTGCATTTCCATAATTTGCTTAAATTCATTTATTTTTTTGTCTGTGTCCACTTTAACATTTCTAAGCATGATGTGTGTTTTGGTAACCTCTGTAGTTATTTGAAAGATTTTACCTGATTTCATTTTTTCCAGAGCTTCATTCAATTGCTTGTTGTTGCCACTTTGGAGAGACCTGGTGGGGGGCTGTCAGATTTTCCCACCTCTTTGCCCCCTGAGTTTGCCTTTGGTGAACTGGACGTCTGGGGTTGTACCTTGCTTAAATGTCTTCTCATTTCTTTTTTAGTTTAATTCCTGGGGTGATGCTTGTAAGTTGCCTATGGTGGTTGCATTATCGGTGATATTTAAGACACTGAGGTGATGGTTATTCTTCTGAGGTCTCGTCCAGTTGTAGCTGGCTTTTGGGTTTTGAGTATGCTGGAAGATTTTTCCCTTTCAGTTTGTTGGAAATGAGAAGTTGTTGCTCACAAGACCTAGTACTTTGTTCTTTGCACTGTGCCACAGAATCTTCTGTGACCCTTAGTTAATCTTAGGCATGAGTTATCAGGACCTACAGCTGTTTAGGACAATTATGTCAATTTTGGTCGTAGTGGTGCCAACAGCATAGAACACAGCCTATAAAACAACAAACTAAGCTAACCCTGAAGTTGTAACTTTGAAGTATATAAACTAGATTTTCAATTATATAGCAAAATATAAAACAAGCCATAAAATGATATGCAATATATAAGTCCATATATAATATGTAAATTTTGCCCTCATGCATAAAATTTTGAAAGGATTAAGGATGTAATAGTTAAGTGGAAAAGGAGAAAGAGACTACAAGTAAAGTTGAAGGACAAAAATGAGTCCCTACAATTTGATGAAACTTGTGCAGAAGACTGTAAGAAAAGAGAGGTAGAAGAGATAAAAGGTAACACAAAACAGAACCACACCCACAAAGAGGATAGGAACCACTTTGACACACTTAAAAAAAGAAAGAGAAATAAAAACCAAACTGAATAAAGCAAAGCTAAACAAAACAAAAAAGAAGAAAAGAATAAGGAGAAAGAGAGAAGAAATAAAAAACAGAAACCAAAGAATCCACTTCCAGGATTTTCTCTGGCTTCACTAGTAGACAGCCTGTGGAGGCAGAGTTATGAATCAAGTCACTGTATTCCAGCACAGCAGCTGTTACTTTATGGCACAGTTGCATATAACCTTAGCAGGCCCACGCTGAGACCAGACTCACTGGGACTGCTGGAGACCACGCAGTTTCCACAGGTCTGCACCCAGCCAGGGTCTGCTGGAGGAAGCTGGCAGTAGTTCTGGTTCTGGCTTATTCAGCCTGACTCCAAAATGGCTCCCGGCCAATGGCTCCCTCTCACGGAGGACTGAGTCCGCTGCACTCACTGCCGGCCAGTGCTGTCCTCCATGTCCACCACTCCCCTCCACTGCTGCATCTCCCTGCAGTGACCTCTG
>PVLA01018164.1:0-15239 GCA_004027455.1 Hydrochoerus hydrochaeris | reverse complement strand
AATCAAGTGGTTTGTCTGAGCTAAAAAGTCACACTTCTATATTGTAGGAGGAATGTAAACTACTGCAGACATTATGGAAAGCAATATGAAGGTTTTTCAAAGAAGGAAATGTAGAAATTCTGTATGACCGAATTTTGCTTTCTAAATATTTTTCCAAAAAATGGTACATGCATCTTACTCCAATATGTTTTCAGCAGCACAATCATAACAGCTAAATCAAGGAGTCAAACTCTATGTCCATTAATAGATGCTTGTGGAGAGGAAATGAGGTAACTGTACATAACGGACTACTACTCTGCCTTAATGGTTGATGAATTTCAGATATTTTTAGGAAAATAGAAGCCAATGGGAAACACAAATTTGAGGGAATCATGTCAGACAAATAATTTCAACAGTGCATGGTATTTCACTTGAGTTATGTAAAGTAAAATTAAAGGGAAGATTTAAAAAGCATAGGAAAAAGAAATGGAATTGAACTCTTGCAATTGTGAAGGTTTCCAGAAGTCACAGAGCAGCAAAGGAGAAGGGAAGAAAAGTCTTAAAATATGCCATCTGCAGATTCTGAATATCCAAAATGAATATAGGGCGCACATGTCAAAAACATAATTGAAGATTGATAATCTTAACAAAGTAATGGGGAAAAGATATTTAAAAATGGGGGAGAGAGATGGAATCAAAGTGAAACAAAAAAACGTCGATATGATGTTCATTAGTGGCTGAATGTAAATTTCATATACATGAAACATGTACAAAGAAAACATAAAATTTTAAATATCTAATTGTGAAATTTTTCTTGCAGATTTTCTTTTATGCTTTCATTTCACATCTAATTCATTAAGTTCAGTTTTGATATTTACTCTGTCACTGTTGAATTGCTTTGTTTATTATTGTTATTTCATATGAAATATTTCATTGTCTAGAGAAAAGTTAAATTTTTAAAATTGCAAATAAGAGATATTGCCTTCCAGTTTAGAATTAAAAAAATACGTCCCAAGTTTTGAGGTACATTTTGTTTGTATTATCATTTGATTCCATGCATTTTTATATTTATTTGTTAATTTATGGTGTAAACCACTGAGCACTCAAAAATTCTTCAGTGAATCTCCACATGTCTGTGCAAGTTCCATCATTCCTTTCTCATGGAATTCTAATACTACACTGACATAAATTCTCTTTGGAGAGCTGATGATAGAAGACATTTGATGTGTTTACTTTTTGCATTTCTTTACTTTAGTTTTTAAAAAAAATTATTACAGAAGGAAAGTGTGCACAAGAACAAGAGGGAATGACAGCCACTCACCATATGAGAAGAAATGGAATACACACCACCAATTGCATGGTAATTATATGTTCATGAATATTTACATGCAAATTAAAGAACTTTCCTTAGAAAAGCTAGTAATTCTGTGTATCGCATTCTCTAAGACAAGACAAAGCACTGTCTAAATCATATGATCTGAAAATCTTGAGATTGCTTAGAATTTAAGCTAAGTTCAGGAACAAGATGTGTGATCTTTACATTAAGTGAACAGTTTTTCATCTAACTGCTGAAACACATTAATTCATCAATATCAATATTAATATCAATATCAATATATTAAGAGTTTACTTGTGAGATCATAAATGAGAAATATTTGTTATAAAGGTAAAAAGAAAGATTAGTATAACAGTCAATATAAAAACACTCAAGCCTAGAACTCACTGATAACTCTTCAAATAATACTTAGTGAACATGATGTGAAGATTTGTATCAAAATAACAATATGTTTCTTTTCCAAAAAAGATGTCATTCTGACAAAATTTTACAATTGCATTGAAAGAGCTAGTTGACTACAATGGCTGCAAGCATTTCATAATTTAAACTGTACATTCACATTGCATATTTTCAATATGAACTTAAATGTCATAATATATATGAATGTAATTTATTTGAAAAGAAAAGATTGTTTCAAAGTGAAACTATAGGAGAGAATATAGAGTGAGGAAAAACATTCTGAAGGCAATCTATGTGAGAAAATTTTGAAATATCATTCTGTATTCAAAAGAAACAAGAAGACTAATTCTGGAAAAAGTTCATCCATATGTCAGCCACCTGGGAAAGCCTTCACAAATAACTCTAGGATTACAGTTCATAATGATCCTCAAACAGGAGTGGAGAGAAATAAATGTTCTGTGTTTGGGGAAAGCTTCAATCAATCTGATAAACTTCATCAGAATCAAAGAATGTGTAGAGATGAGAAACTTAATAAATGCCATCTATGTGGGCAGACATTCACTCAGTCTCCTAGTCCTCAAATTCATAAGAGAACACACACAGGAGAGAAAGCATATAGATGTCATCTCTGTGGAAAATGCTTCACTAGGTCTTTCAGCCTTCATTACCATGAGACATCACACACAGTAAAGAAGCCCTAAGAGTTCCAGCTGTGTGGAAAATCCTTCACTCAATCATCTCAATTTAGAGAACATAAGAGCACACACAGGAGAGAAACCATGTGAATGTCATTTCTGTGGGAAGAAATTCAAAGATTCATCTAACCTTCGTAAACATAAGAGAGCACACACAGGAGAGAAACCATACAAATGTCATCTCTGTGGAAAATCCTTCACTCACTCATCCAGCCTTCATTACCACGAGAGAACACACACAGGAGAGAAGCCCTAAGAGTGCCAGCTGTGTGGAAACTCCGTCAATCATTCTTCTCACATAATAAGCAAATTCGAGCACACAGAAGAAAAAACATATTGATGTCAACTGTGCAACAGTTTGACATTTTGTCAATCTAGTAGGTTTCAGAGGGCACACAGTGGAGAGAAATCGTATGAATGCCATCTGGGTGAGAAAGCCTTCTCCCTATCGCCTCAATGTAGTAGGCAAGATGCAACACATGTAAAAGTGAAAATCCATGAATGACATCTGTGTGACAAAACATTCAGTCAAAGAATAATTTACACAAGCATGAGAGAAAGCACAAAGCAGAGAAACCATATAAATTTCCTTTGTATGCAAGAGCCTAGAGTCCGTGTTTAATATTAGACTTCATGAGGGGACTCACAATGGGGATTCATGATAACAAGTTTCTCAATGGGTGAAAAGTTTCTGTAAGAAATCTGTACTTTTCTGATATGACTGAGGAAAGTAAAAAAGGTACAATTATTGCCTACAGGATGTATTCTGATTTCATGTGAATAAAAATATGTCAGCAATGTGCACTGGTCACTGCTCAGGTGCCTTCTTCTAAGTGGTTTTGACTGACTCCTCACCTCATTCACTGTAACTCTTTCACCAGAATTGGGCTTCTCCTGCCTCTTCCTGCCTCCTCCCCCAGGTTCAGTGCTTTGTCTGAATTCTCTTCTTCTGTCACCTGAGAATCCACAGCCCAAACCCTTAGGCCTTGAGTCCAGGTCTGCTGCCCCCAGCAGGGTCACCCCATGCCTTGTCTCAGCACTCTTGGGGGCCTGCCCTCCTCTTATGGGCTTAAACACTCCTGCAACACTCAGAATCATATATATATATATTTTCTATTTACTTACAGGGACATTGTCCTAATACTCACCTAGTCATGTTTCTCATCACTTTACCTGACAAAACTCTCATATCTATTTTATTTTTTTTATATTCCAATCCTGTACTTCCTTTATAACTGTAAAATTATAAATGTATTTACTCTAGTTTGACATTTCTCCTCCATTGGAGTGCCAGTTTTAAGGCAGTGGACATGTGTCTTCTTGAACCTCATCGTTTCATTTCTTTCCTTCATGCTAACATTCAGTTACTGCAAGTCTTACAGGCTGAGGCAATGAGCGTAGGGAGCCAGAAAGCGTGAGCGCGCAGCTGAGAGCTGGGACAGACGCGTCCAAGCTCACAGAAGTGCTAAGTTTCCTAGATGTGAATGCTGGGCTTGACAACCATGCACCAGATAAGTGGGAAAGTGAGTAATTTATGACACTTCCCTAACTGTAACCAATATAAAACTAAGAACCTAGAGAATAATAGCTATTACACAGTTTCAATTCACTGGAAAAAATACATGACTTCAAGGCAGATGATGTTTTTACAACGTGATCCTGCACCCCGCATTGAAACATATCCAAGGCAAACACTCATCTGTTTACCTAGATCAATAACAGCACCTCACTGCTTCTGCTGCTGGCAACCTGCTGCTGTGCGAGGGTGCAGAGCTCTCTACTGCACTGAGAGTGGAAATGGTAACAGAAACTTCCCTCTGCTCAGCCTGCTTTGTTCTCTGCAGAACCCAGCTCCTAGCTTCCCCATCTCCACCATTTCTGTTCTCTCATAGATGCACTTTGCCCAGCATATATTAAGACCATCGAGGTACAGGAGATTGAACTCATACTGTGCTTAGGGATCCAGCACAGATCCTTGCCCATGAGGCAACCTAAACAACAATGGAGCAAAGAATAAATGTGGGAGAAAGTTTATTTTAAGGAAAGAATGCTTATCGTTTGCATAAGGACTGCCTTACCTGGATGCCACTCTGCTTTCCTTTTGGTTACTGAGGATCAACACAGGAAGGAGACTTTCAGGGATGTGAGCACAATCTCCACAAGGGAATCAGCGACATCTGCAGTCACTTGTGGCGAGTGGTGTGAGGTGCTAGTGCTGGTTGTACTCCTGTTCCCAGCTGAGATTTATGAGAGTAGTTTATGCAGGTAAATGTCTTTTGCATGCTTAATGACAATATTATAAATGCAAATTCATAGGTCTGCACGTGATTTTGAGATTTTAAATACTATAGATCTTAATCACAGGGCATTTAAGAAGTAGAACAGTGAAAAATTTTCTAGAAGCCATGTTTAATTAAATAGTTCTCAGGTTTGATTTTGCACTGGTGGTACCCATATTGTCAGAAGAAAATGTCATTCTTGAAAGACAGACAAACTGGCAAAGGAGGGCCACATTTATGCTTTTCTGTATTTTGGTGCTAAGCACACTGTAGTGTTCTGAAACATAACAGACGGTGGTCATGCTAACTGCATTGCATTCCTGATAACATTTTCTGTGTTTGGTGTTTATTACCTATGGAGTTAGCACAAGATAAATGACAGAAAATTACCTGGCAAGATTTGCTTTGAAGAAGAGGAATTAATCACCATTTCCATTAAAAATATATACTCATACTAAATCTAGAGAAAGCTTTGTAAACTTAATAATACCCTGTGACTTACTCTCTAATGATTCCTGAGCTCTCCCAAAACTTTGCACACAGTCCTGAGATATGTGGCACCAGAACAAATTACAAACGTTTATGGAGCATTTATGGCTAGACATACAGTTATGGAACTTCTATACCAACAAGAATGTACAAAATTTATGTACAATGCACTGAAACATGCTTTCAAATGTTACAAAGACTTAATGAAGTAATTTAATATAGGATGTTTGGAAAATTTTTACATTCTCTACTTCTCATTCCCATAGTCCCAAACACATCTACAGAGAAAGAGATCACACATTATAATGAAAATGAAGTTGCACTAAGCTTTTGGATTGGAGTGAGGTATTAAATGTGTCCATGTGTTGTCCTGAAATTATTTACAGCTCTATACATATTATTCACCAAAGTTACTACAAAAATACACAGAAAGATGGACTCATGCTGATGAAGAAAAGTGTAAAATTTCGCAGAAATATATTCCTAATATATTTTAATGACTTAGAAATTTTAAAAAATTAAAAAGTCTATCACTTATATAGTAAAAATTTAAAGAAATTATACTTGTAACTTAAGGTGATTAATGACATTCATGGCAGGTGTGAATATAGGCTATGCAAATATACAAGAGGTGGACCTTTATCATTAAAGCTGACCATTTGTAAGATGCACATTATATTGTCACACTAAAAGCAAGGAATGTACTGCTAAATGTGAAATAGTTTATGTAGAGCAGACTTGTACAGCTAGAGGATTCATTTTGAATCCATAAATGCCTGCTGCAGTCTCTGAGGATTTAGAATCTCACCCTGTTAGACTCTGGAAGGTGCTGTGGGTGCAGTCTGATTGGGCCTGCATGTGGATGAACATGAAGACTCTTTACTGCAGGATGACTTCAGCTACACAGGAATTAGAAATGTGTTGTGGATGAACTTATGCCTTGGCTTAGTTCACCAGAACATGTAGAGATCAAATGTGAGAAGTGATGTATTGGTTGGGGATTCAGAGTTGGCCAGATTGATTTCTGCAGAGAAGCCAACTGGTGAGATAAAGAGATGGAGGAAGAATCAGAGGTGAATTCAAGACACCCACAAATGTTAGGACAGAGACTTCAGTATCCTTGCTGAAAAGATTCAAGTGTTTATAAATTTCACTAAGCAAAAAAAAAAGTACAACTCAGACTACCAAATGGAATTTTTCTATAAGCAGAGGAACTTTTCCCCCATTTTAATGCATCACAAAATCCACATTATCCATTACTAAATATTCTCTTCTTTGTAAAATCAGAAACATTCATTCATTGATCATTGAGACCTTCAAAAGCACACTTATAATACATTAAATCAAAGGGATTGGTATTTTGCATGCTTCCATCAGAAGAAATAAATATATATATATTTATAAATATATATATATATATATATATATATATATATATATATATGTATATATATCTATATCTCCTAGAATGTTTCCTGCAACATGGGAAGCTCTTCTGAGTGCTTGTAAATTAATTAAGGACAGACTGAATTTTCCTAATTAAATTTTCTTATGGTAAATTTGCTCTTCATTGTCCATGAGGCTTATACATTCCTCTTTGGAGAATGCAATCAAAGTGAACCTTGTGTGCTGAAGAAAGTGGGCCCTGATGAGGGTCAGCTGTGTGCAGTCAGGGTGCGTCCTGACATGTGGCCTAGATTGGGTCTATTTAGTGGACTCCTCTATATAAAGGGAAGCCAAGTAGCTCACTCATTTTCTCAGAGAATGTGGTAGTCAAGTGTTCACAACTTTGTGAGAGACATAATGTGTTTATCTTAGGAACCTGCCTCAGAAAGTAGAAACCTCCATGGTCACAAACTTGGCTTTGTGAGAATTCCCCCAAATAATTAATGTGAGTCAGACTAATTCTTAAAAGTGAGTCCTATCAATTGTTATACCCTTGTTATATGGAAGCACTATCTTCTCTTCAAATTTTACTTCACCAGCAGTAGCTTCTCTATTCCCAATACCTCCTGCTGATTATTTTGTTTACTTTTTATTTCTCTCCTGCATCTATGACATGCAATTGCTTCCTTCAAGTTTAAGATGTATTTTGGCAATGAGCCTTGAGCCAGAAACCAGGAGACAATACACATAATACTTTTTGTTTTCTTTGTGGTATATATTTTTCTATTTTTCCTGTAGACTCCAATTTAATTGTCAGATCCTTTCTGGGTCTCAGGAATTGATCTACATTTTATTTTATTCCAAAATTGTTAGTTTCCAGTGTCTGGATGGAAAATCTTGGAGAGACTAACTAGGAGCTGCTTACTACTTTTCAGGAAGTCTGAAGTCCTCTGCACAAACTTTCAAGCTTTTATCTTGTATCGCTTGTGAGTGAATCGATACAGGAAACTGCTAATAGCATTGCTTCCACAGGTGAGTGAGCAGGTACTTTACACGAAACTGACAACCCCACTGAGAGAAGATACAAAGTGTTAAGTGCAAGTAGGATGCATTAAAACATCAGAGTTTCAGGTAAAGTGGCAGAATGATTTTCAAAAAGATGAGAGCCAGGCTAACGAGTATGTGAAATACATTTTTCAGGGAATGAACTATAGCATTCTAGTATCTGGAAGAGACTTTGGCCAAAGTTTCTCCAGCATTGTCATGATCTCTTTTATGGGATCTTCACAATTGATGTGTTTTCCTCTCATTATGTTGGCTTCAGAGAAAAAAATTATGGATAATGCAATGAAACATCTCTATAGTGACACTTGCCCTCAACATGTCTGTTTATTATTTTCCCTGAGTAGTTACTGAGTTTCCTCTCTCCAAGTTTGAAAAACCAAACCTTAAAATCTTGTTCAATATCCAATGAGTTGTATTTCTAAAATTCATCATTGAACTCCCTATGACCTTTTCATGTTGTTCAATGATCATTTTTATGACTTTTTAATGGCAAAAATTAATCATAAGGAACAGGGGGATTCACTTTATCACATGTATATATGCATAAAATATGCATATATCTCCTTTCATGAAACCTAAAATTTCTTGTTTTTTTCACTTCCTCTTCTTCGGTTTACAGAATACACTTTCTTCTACTTATGCGTCAACTCAATCTATCTGGCTGGCTTTTCAATTTCATATATGGAGAGATATCATGTGGTATTTGACTTCACTATTTTGGTTTATTCTGCTCACCAGCTTTACGGTTGCATTATGACATTATTTTTATGTTGTTGATCAGTGAAAATTGCTTCCTTCTGTATACATAGGCCACACTCAACTATTAAGTATATAGAGTCACTCTTATGCATATCAATCTTCAGTTTTCCCAAACTGTTTGTTGACCAGGTTGTATATTTATCATTGGACATTTTGAATGTCTTAAAAATACATGTAAAGTTTACTTATTGTGGTATTTTAGAGTATGAAATTCAATTTAAGCTCTTTAAATTTAAGTCTTTATTTTCCTTAGTATGTGTTTGAAATACATTTTATCATCTATGTTCACATTACTATGTTTGTTTGATTGCTCAAGATTCTTCAGTTTTTTTCGCATATTGTCTTTGCTTATATACTGTTGAATCATATTTCTACTCCCATGAAGACTGCAGTGAGTATTCATATATCATTCTTGATATTATGATCCTTATTGCAAATCAGTTCTGCTGCATAAAAACATGGGAAAATATATGTTTCGCATTTGCACTTTTGAGGCAGAATTTATGGTGGCTCAAAATATCAGGGGTTTTAGCCTTTGTTTTGCTGGCTCAAGAGCAAATATCATAACAAAATGGCCTGGTTTGCTCTGAAACTTGCTTGATTCATGGAAGCTGAAATACAAAGTATCATGTCCCCAAAACCCAACCTCTTCCATTGTAAGAATTTTGTGTGACTTTCTAGATCTCAAAGCTAAGAGAGCTCTGTCTTCCAGTATGTGTTTACATCTATCTATTCATTGTCCTGAAAGTTCTATTTGATTAAGTGTATTTTATATGCCTATTTTACATTTGGTGTAGTTGTGAATTGTATGGTTCATGAGTATTTTGTTGTGTTTAAGTTTTGGCATGCAGAAAGTCTTTTGCTGTCTGCTGTTGCTGTATCATGCCATTTCTTCTGCCACTTGGCTAAATTTGCACATGAGATCCTACAGGCTTCTGATGTAAATGATTATTTCACCAACAAACATACAGAATATGTCTTTCTCTTCAATTTGGCATCTTTTCTCATTTCTATTCTTTTATTTTTCCTGTTTTTTTCCTATTGTTTTGTTTTTGTCTTTTTGTGGGGAGGAGATGGGTAAGACTGCAAGTACTCCATTGAATTGGAGTGCTTGTGTAAACTAAAATTTATTTTCTAATTTAGAGTAAATATTTTCATCATGCAGTGTGATTTTAAATCCACATCAAACATAATCTTGGTAATACAGCCTCTTTAGCTTCTCTGTGTGTTTGTGTTATTCCATGTTTGGGCTTTATTGCAGACTCCCTGGAATCTATTGATAATCCTGTATTTTTCTGTTTGATTCTCTTTTTTTTGATGCATTATAATTTTTGATTAGCATATTCTGTAATATACCTGCTATGCAATCTTGAAAGAATATGTACCATATATTCAACTGGTGTTTAAATTCTGTTTCAAAGAATCATATTTAAAAATGTAACTGTCTTAATCACCAAGACCGTGGTTCCATAAGCTTTTGGGTTAAGTTCTCTTTCAACTCAACAATGATTTATCTCTTATTTAGCAAACTGAAGAGATCCGCTACCTGATATTCACTTTTCTTTCCTGTTGTACCCACTTTCACCTGTCTTGGGACAATTGAGAAATGTTCTGGGTCTTTGAATGTTTTGTATTTCCATGGTCCTTAGTGTGTGCATTTCTTTTTTTACATATTTTTCCATTTATGTGTTCATTAGCCTCAAAATCTAGTGAAATGGCAACATCTTGTAATTTTTTAATTTAAAGAAAAAAAAGCAATACAGAAAAATGGTAGAAATATTACAGAATTGCAAAAACAATAATGCTAATAAATCACTAATTGCTAGATTACATATTGTTTCATCCTAGAAACAGTTATTCAAGTCATGCAATTAAAGCATAATAAGTGGGCAATCAAAGAATGAGAGTGCAAACTGTTTTTCTCAATGATCCATTACAAACTTAGTAATATGGTTATCTATCTTACACACTTAAACATACATGCAGTTATATCCTTTAGAGCACTTTCCTTCCCCCTTTTTTTACAATAGCTTTTACATATTTCAGATCTTATCATTCCTACAGTTTTTATTACTTTGTACCCTAGGGAGACAATGTGATATTTACAAATATGATTCTTATTTAATTCACTTATGAGGGTAGTTTCCAGTTGCCTCCATTTAGCTATGAAGGACTCAAGATATCTTTTTGTATAGCTGAATAATATTCCATTGTATAAAAACACCACAACTTTTTCATCCACTCTGTAGTTGATAGGCCTTTTGGTTGTTTCCAAGACTGAGGTATTACCAATTGTGCTGCTGTAAGCATGGTGCATATATATCACTGTGCATGACCTTTTCAGTTTTTCTGGGAAAATACCTAGGAGCGGAATAGTTGTATTGAATGGAACTTGCAATCCTACTCTTCTGAGAAATCTCAGTACTGATTTACATAGTGGCTGCACCATTCTACATACCCACCAACAGTGATGCAGTGTTCCTTTTTCCCTGCAGCCTTGTCAACATATGTTATCAACTGATTTCTTGATGACAGCTATTCTTTCCAGAGTGAGATGAAATCTCAGTACTCTTTTAATTTGCATTTCTCGAATGACCAGGGATGATAAACATTTCTTCAAGCATTGATTTGCTTTACGCACATCTTCATCTGAGAAATGTGTGTTCATCTAAGATGCCCATTTTTGGAGAAGGTATTTGAATTTGGGGGACTTGATGTTTTCTAATTCTTTGTTTTGGATACAAGTTCTTTGTCTGAGGGGTTGTTGGTTAAAATTTTTCCCAATCTCTTTTCACTCTGTTGGTGATTTCTTTTGAAGTGCAAATATTTTTAATCATATGAGGTTCCAGTTGTGGATTTTTTGAAGTGTTTCCTGTGCAGTTTGTGTTTTGTTCATGAATCTTCTGCCTACACCTATGTCTCCAAGACTTCAACCTACCTTGTCTTCTAGTAAATATAGTGTTTCTGTTTAAACATTCAGGACATCTTGTAATCAATATGACATTTTTAAAATAAATTTAATGCCTTCCTGTGATGCTGATGCATTTATATAACCAGAGATAGGATTTACAATTTCAGCTGTTTAAATGATTTAGACTCTGTCCCTAACTATTCAGGAAGAATTAATTCTAGTTATAATATAATTAATATATCCATCCATACATGATTTTTATAATAGATATTGCATTAATAATTTTAAAATATTTCAATACTCTTTACACCTCTTCACTATTATTAATGAAAGCTTTTTTATGATGGTACAGGTTAGAAGTTGAAGCAGGGATGATTTGGAGTGTGATGCAGAAAAAAAGAAAGTAAAATAGGAAAATTCTATGTGGTGACAGAGTAGAAATCAGTGAAACTGAGACTAAAAGTCACTATACAGAAGCAGCCAATCACAGAACATTTTCTTTTACATAATGAATAAAATAATGCTGAGCCAAATTTACAAAAAGAAGGAAAAACTTTAAAATTTAAAACAAACAATAAAATAATACAGAATTTTAAAACAACAAAATAGAAGATTCACAATCTTAATATACTCCATACATTTATCTTCAAAGTAGTTGCTCAGATTACCAATATAATATAGGCATGAATATAAAATCAAATGACCACAATGCATGTGTTCTTTCCTTTTGAGTAGTTTCTTCCTCTTTCATTTCCACTATAGGTATTTTATATTTTTATATTATTTACTTTTTTAGTTTTTTTTACCCTAAGAAGATAGTACAATGTTTACACATGTGAGTCTTGTTTATTTCACTTGTGAATATGGTCTCACATTGCATCCAATTACCTATAAAAACTTTGAGTTTCTTCTTCTTTATAACTGAGTAATACTTCACTGAATAAAAATACCACATCTTTTTATCCATTCGGCAGTTGAGGGGCACTTGGGTTGTGTCCAACATTAAAACTATTACAAATTGTGCTGCTACAAACAGGGATGCATATGTATTGTTGTGGTATGATGCTCTCATTGTTTCTGGGAAAATACCCAGAAGGAAACTGCTGGGTAGAATGGGACATCCAAACCTAGGTTTTTAGGAATCTCCACATGGATTTCCACAGTGGCTGAACTAGTCCACATTCACACCAACAGTGGAGATTATTCCTGTTTTCCCACAGCCCCACCAGCATTTGCTTTTGGCTGATTTCTTCATGATAGCCATTGGTTCTGGTTTAAGACAGAATTGGTAATTTTTGAATTTACATTTCATGAATAATCAGTGATGTTGAACATTTTTGAATATTTTTTCATATATTAATTTTCGATTTGTATTTCTTCATCTGAGAAAACTATGTTCATTGACAATGCCTATTTTTGGACTTGGTCTTTGAATTTTGAGCCCTAATTTTTAAAAATTATTTTATAATTTCTAGATAGAAATCCTTTGTTGGAGAGACAGATAGCTAAACTATTTCCCATTTGTGGATGTCATCCCTCTGTTGCTGATTTCTTTGGATGTGCAAAAACTTATTCTTCAAATATGTTTTAATAAGATGAGATCCTAAATCATGGTGTTTTGAAGTGTTTCCCATGTAGTTTGTGTTTTGTTCTTGAATTTTGTGCCTATGACTGTGTCTTAAAAACTAAAATCTATCTTTGAAACTCTAATGTTAATACAGTTCAAATGAAGGAGGCAAAATCACAATAGATGCTATGAGAGTCCCAAAGATAGTAATTACTATGAAAAACTACACTGCAAACAATTAGATAATTCTGAAGAAATGAACAGATTTGAGATTCACCAAATTAGGAAGAAAAATACAGAAGACAAAAACATGCTGAATAATACAGTATTAAAGAATCAAATTGAGGCAGAAATTTAAAAGAAATTTAATATTGAGTAAAATTATAGTATGCTGTGCTGACTTGTAAAAAATCTTTTGCACACTTATATCACCAAAAATCCTCATACTCTTTCAACACTTGGAAGGGATATAATGCTTCTAACCACACTTATGAAGGATATTAAAACTTTCATCACAAAATGAGACATATAGCATGCCAAATCTACAAACTACAGACCAATATCTTAATGAATATTGATGCAAAAATCTTTAGCAAATATTTCTGATTAGAATGTAAGATATTAGTAAAAAAACATATGTCATAACTTGGTAGTACACCAGAGTGGTAAGTATATTTAACATACAAAAATAAATAAGTGAAATAAAAAACATAACCAGAAGCAGTGTAAGAAACTGTATGACCAGATCAACAGGTCACATTTTTGAGAAATCCAAACATGCATCATGATTTTTAAAAAACCTCATTCAAATATTTGAAAAAGGATAATAAGTGAAATGGTTAATAACTACAGCTCATTAAAGGCCAGCATAATATTAAAGCCAGGAAATTGAAAACATTTCCTGTGGAACAATAAATAAATCAAGGACACCAATTAACAGTGCTACTCAATGTAGTGTTCACAACCCTAGGCAGAACAATAAGATAAGGGAAATAGTTAAAGTGATAAAGTAGCAAGGGGTGAGGTCTAATTATTATTTGTAGATGATATAACACCATTCATAAAAACAAAGGAATGCTTCAAAAAATTTAAAATATTAATAATTTTGACAGTATAGCAGGATAATAAATGAACACCCAAAAGTCATTAATATCTCTGTATTCCAATAATGAAATCAATGAACAAGAAATTATGAAAGCATTACAATTTAGATAAACATGAAGGAAAGCTAAAATCTGAAAATTATACTAAACAAGGAAGAGAAAGCCTTTAAATAATTACTTCTGTATCTTGACAGACGTCATTGAAGAATAAATAAAATATAATAAAACAAATAAATACAAAGAAAGAATAGAGAAACATGTCCTTGGTCCTTCATAAGCACAACAAGCATTATCAAAATGTCCAAACTCTAAAACTAATATACATATAAATCATACCAATTAAATTACTTTAGTATGTTGGTTTATAGATTCTTTTTCTTTGCCAGCTTTTGTTTAACAGGCAGAGTATTTGGGAAGCTGTTTGTTTGTTTGTTTGTTTGTGAATTCTGTTAGAATCCAATCACAGCCAGCTTTACTGGGAGAACATGAATGTGGCCATTATTCCCAGAATTGTGGAAGGAATTCAGTTTGTGAATCAATATACCAGGGACACTCTTTGGTGACTTAGATAAATCATTCTTCAAATTCACATAGGAGCCAAATGTACCCAAAATACAAAAGCGGTGTTGTACAACAAGAGAAACACAGGAGCCATCTCAACATCTAACTTCAAGTGGCTTTAGAGAGCAAAAGTTATAAAAATTACTCAGTACTAGAAAAAATGAATGAACCAATGGAAAAGATGCAGATGCTTTCAGCTACTCGACCATCTGTAAAGCGGCCAAAATATAGGCTGAATCAAAGACATCTGCCTCGATAAATGATGCTAGACTACTCGGCTGGAGGCCGTTCATTCCCTGAATGTTATTACATCACATGGAGCAATAAAACAAGCTCAAAATACACCAAATATCTGAACATTTAAATGGAAACTGTGAACCTCTTGAAGATAAAATGGGTGAAACACTTAATGTATATAATGGAGAGAATATTCTGAATTTGACTTTAATTCCCAGGAAATAAAAACATCATAAAAATTGTAGTATAATGAAATAACAAGTATCTGCATAGTAAAGGAGTGAGGACAGTAAGGAGAAAATGTAAGTAACAGGAAAATTTTTGCTAGAAATTCCTCAAATAGAAAACTTTGTATATGTAGAATATACAAAGATTTGAAAATCAAGTCACATAAAAGTAATGACCAAGTCAAGAAATGAGCAAGATGTGGTGAACCAATATATACCAGAATTACTAATGTATAATAAATATAA
>PVLA01018163.1:0-15240 GCA_004027455.1 Hydrochoerus hydrochaeris | reverse complement strand
GGGTGGGAGGTGGAGGGAAGGGGAGGGGAGGAATGAAGAAAAGGGGAGGGGAGGGAGGGGAGGGAAGGGGAGGGAAGAGGAGGGAAGGAGAGGGAAAGGGAGGGGCAGGGAGGGAGATGAGAAAGGAATCTGGATGTGTTAATTTGACCAGGGCTCAGAACAGCATTTGCATTGATAAGACAAGCCAGGAAGACATAGCCTACTAGGGCTCGAGTTGGGCCTGAAACAAATCTCTTTTGAGGAATGGGAAAAAGATTTAAAATGCAGGCACATTCATTAAGAAACAGGGAAGCAGAAAGTAAGTAGGCCCCAGTAACAAAGCTGCCCTAGTGAATAAGCTTGGAAAACCAGCCCTTTGGTTGTAGGAGAATTCATAGGAAGGGCTAATGGGGCTGAGAACCAGGTATTCATTTCTTAGTACATCTTTCAGTTCACACTCAGACCTGCAGCTAAATGTGACTTGCTTTTCTCACTTAGCTGTCCTATTATTTCCTCAACTCCACATACAAAGAGCATGTGTACTTCTCTCTGGTAAACACTAGCACATTAGGCTACTCAGTTTCTGTCACCAGCACCACTATTCCCTCAGTGAGTCTGATTCAGAAACATGGGATTAGCTTGATTTCCCCAACTTTCTCTTCTCTACATGCACATAAGGATTAAGCTCTGATGATTCTGCTTTCTACCTGGAAAAATGAAAGCCAGATACAGAAAAGATGAAAAAAAAGTCCAACTTTATCAGCATTCCCTTGGCTAAAGTGGGGTCACTTTCATATTGTATTAAAATATCTAGAACAGGTGTGCCCAGTCCACGGTGTGAGGACTGCATGGGGGACTGGACAACTAGTAAAGTGGCCCCCAGAGACACAGACTTTTAACACTGTGATGCACTGTTTAGGGACGTGTCTGTGGCTGGGTTGCAGCCTGTTCCAGCTCGGGCTGCACCGGAGAGAGGCAGGCAGTCCAGGCTCATGCCGTCTAGTGCCGGAGTCCAGCTGTGGCAGGGCTCAGGGGTCTCAAAGGTGGTCAGGGAGTCGGCGAGTGAGAGACAGAAGACACTGCACACCAGTATGTGAGTGAATCTGAATCTATTTTATTTTTTAGAAGCTGGAGTATATATTTGCTAACTTTTGGCAGTAACTTAAACCCCAAGCAGGAAGCATCCCAGGTTTAGGGCCAGGCAGGGATAATCTTAAACAATATGTGTTAATTAACTCTTTTCACCTTTGTTAAACTTTAATCTTGTTACTTAACTAGCTTGCAAAAGCAAACATGCTATACACTAGCCCCAATACTTCCTGTTCTATTTATATTGATTCTTTTCTTTGTTGGCCAGATTTTTCTGTCTTTCTTTTTAACATAGTTACAGTAATGTTTTTTATCCTCTGTTAATCTAATACAATAGGGTGGCCCATTCCTAGTTAATCTTTCCATGAAATTTAATTGATTACATTTGGCCCATTTTCCATTGATAATAACTATTCTTTGCCCATGCTTATCATAAATCCCTGTGTAAGGCAGAGGGGGGTCAGGCACTTGAGGTAAAAGGTTTCTTGGGGGCTTTAGTTTGTAATTTCTGATAGAGAAACTTCCCTGGTTCAAGGATAGTTGTCTCACAGGAATTTTGCAAATCCTCCTCCATGAGCTCGTTCATTTGAAGCTTTTGTATAAACTCTCTCATACTACTCACAGAAGGTAAAATTTCACAATTAGCTTTCACAAAGGGGTTATCTAGAGGGTTTCTAGTAACTCCTCTGGAGTTTCAATTTTCGATTTCATATTGAGTATTACATGGAAATATATATATATGTATATATGTATATATATATATATAGGAATTAAACAAATTACAATTATCAGTACAAAACATTCCAAGATCCCTGCACCCAATTCCCACATGTGGTGTCCTTTTCCTGGAGAAGCGATTCCTTGAAGCACTCTCCTCCACCCATGGACCTTGTCACAAGGCGTGGATGGACTAGGATGTGGCATGGATGGAAAAGGGCACCGCAGTCTAGGACCACACCCAGGCCGGTAAAGCTCATACACATGAGAGTTGTGTGCACTGGCGCTACTTGAGGAGTACAAGGAACTAAGCACCAACACCGGTATTTTAACCTACCTATTCATATGTCTATGAAAATAGACATTTACTGCTGTTAAGCAAACATGAGGTTTCCTTTTTAAATTATTAAACCTAGGATTATTATTTCACTTTATTTGTAAAATAAAAATATTTTAAAGGAACTTTTGTTACTTACATACATTAAATATATTATGTATTTTATATGTAGCCCAAAATAAGCTCTTCACTCCATGTGGCCCTGAAAGCCAAACATGTGGACACTTTTGCACTAGAACTCACTTCAGTGATCTTACCCTGGGAAATACTTTAGGCTGTGATGAATCCTAGTGCGAGCCATGCTTTGTAGCAAGGCACTGGAAACAGTGACATGAAAGGAAAATAGACTTTGTGAGTTCGTGGTTTGGGGACTGAGGTCCTTGGGCATAGCGGTGGGATCAGGTGAGGGTCTCCTAACCTCAGAGGGGAAGGGCAGGCAGGGAGGGAAGGAGGGGACCCGAGGCTCGGCCTTGGTGTCCAACAGCTTTCTCAGGAGCAAATCCAGTTGCATGAGTGAGACTCATTTCTGTAAGAATTAATTCAGTCTGGTGAGAGCATGATCAATCTCTTCAAAAAAGCAGGACCCACACAGCCATCTTTGCAAAAGTCTCTCCACCTCTGGGCAGCTGCACTGGAGTCACTGTTCAGAAGCAACAAATCATAGTAGATTAAAAAGGGATTTCATTGCCATCCTGCATGTCTTAAATCCAAGTTTTTAGAAAGTCACCTGTGACCACCTAAAATTCATTCCAAGTTCTCAGAAGGAGTGTAAAAGCTTTCAACTTTGGCCAAGAAAACTAAGACAGGCAAGTCTAGGTAGTTATTTTTCTTGTTCAAAGACTTTAATCAGCTATTTTTCCAATTCCTAATTTCGATGATAACATTCTATAAACTCAAGATGACCTAGTTATTTTTTAAACAAAATACAAATTTTTAAAATTCTGTAAAGAAATTTTAAAAATGCAAACACAAGACCCAGTGATAGAAAAAGCAGTCTTTTTTAGCTTTTAATTAATGATAAATACCAGGAAATAATCTAAATAAACCTATGCTTTGAATTTTTTAATTAGCTACCCTATTAGTTCTGAGGATTTCTGCACAACAATAATATCACAAGCTGGGTGAAGTAAAATGGCAAGAATTTATTGCCCCATCATCCTGGAGAACAGAGGTTCAAAATTAATTTGTTGGCAAGACTGTTTCCTTCTCAGCACTTGCCTCTCTTCCAGGTTCCAGCAACTGCCAAGAATCCTTGGCACTTCTTGGCTGTTGGCAGCATCACTTCAACCACAGGCTCCCTGTTCACGTGGCTTCCCTGTGTCTTACCTCTTAATCTCCTGTCTTATCAGAATGTCAGTAAGGGTCATTTCTAGTCCAGAATGACCTCATTTCCTATAGTTTATACTCCCTTTCTCTACCTACAGAGAGACTATACACAAATTCTAGCAACATGAACAGTTTTGACTAGATTTGTGTTCTTTATAAAAAACTATGAGAGCTTCCTTTCAAAAAAGTGCCTATCACGGATTTAGAGCTGTGAAGCCAGAGCTCTGGATTCTGGTTAATTCTGAGGAGTAAATATACAACAGCAGAATATATAGCTGCAATAGCTGTTTGTACCACTGTAAGCTCTAAAATGTTCACCATCACTGGACTATGGGGTTAGGGTGCCTGAGCTCTTCCTTGAAGGATGCACTGGATTCTACCAACAATTTGAAATATGAGTGACACTTCCCTGCACAGAGGGCAGAAAAAGTGAGGAAGACCAGCTCCAAAGCTATATTTCTAGCTGTTATTGTGTGTGTACAATTTTTATCTACTATTTTCACCTATTTTATCACAGGGTTTTAAAGGGATGTAGCTATAAATACAAACTCAAGAGAGTCAATATATATTTTATTACATCAGAAGTAAAGACAAAATTACCAAGGTTCAATATTTGCAGAACAGAAGCTGAACACAAAATTCATTTCATGCCTTTGAGAGGTAGAGATGTCAGCAGAGGCTGCACTCGGGAAACGAGTGCTTACTTAGCCACACTCTGCAGTCACGCAGTACTGTATGTGATTGTCGAGGTTGTGTGATTAAGCTTCTGATATTACCAAGGCTGCTTCCCCACATTTCTAGATCATACTCAGTCAAGTAAAAGGACCTGTGTACAGAGATAACCCCAAAACATGTGATTCAAAATTTGATGACAGAAATATTGTTTTCTGCCTAGAAAATGTTTTCTTTGTAACTCAGATGAGTTTTCAGTGTCTTGGAATTTCCTCTTTTGAAAAAATGTTGAGTCAACTGAAAGTTTGAAGAAAATCATAATATCCTGAATTTAGCTCTAGTGAAAAAGCACTAGAGAGTCACAATCATGTCCTTTGTAGATGTGTTCTAATGTTTGCCAGGAGTTTATTGTGTGAGTGAAGTGAAGAAACTAGTGTCCCAGGGTTAACATAGACTTTGACTTTTAAAAGAATGCTGAACTGTATGAAGATTTTAAAGTACATATGTGCCAATATGCACATTGTCACTAATCATCTGAATGTGAAAAATTCACACTTTATATATTCAGAATCCTTATGGGTCATTATTGCTAATACATTTACCACTAAAAGATCACTGGTGGTACAAAGCTTGGGAGCAGTAAAAGTGAACAGTGGTAAGAATAAAGAATGTCTCCTTATATCTTTCCAGTTTGCAGGAATATTACAAATAAAGCTGCTGTAGACATTATTTTTTTCTCTAAAATGGCTGAACCATGTGATTCTTACCAGCAAAAGAGCAAAGTTCTTTTTGCTCAGCTTTTTTGCAGTGATCAGTCCTTTTTGTTGCTGCTGTGGTCATTCCAATAAATGTATGGTAGTAGCTCATAGTGGTTTAATTTGAATTTCTCTGAGAATTGATGTCCTGAGCACCTTTTTATGTGCTCATTCCTTTCAAATCTTTTGCCCAATTTTTATTTCCTTTTTTACCATTCGATTTTAAGTTCACCATATATTCTGAAAAATAATTATTAAACTATGTTTTGTGAACATTTTCTTCTAGTATTTGGCTTATCCTTTCAATTTTTTAACAGGATGTTTCAAAATATTGAAGTTCTTAATTATATTTAATTCCACTTTTAATCTTTTCTTTTAAAGAGAGTGTTTTTAATTAAAGTCACAGTTGTGATGCTGTTTTACTTTTTAATATTTAAATCTATAACTCATTTCAATTAACTTCTACATATATATGCGAATTATGGATGGAATTCTTTTTGTGTTTTGCATATGGCTATCCCCAGTACCATTTGTTGAAAAGACTCTTTTCCTCAGTTGTATTGCCTTTGAGAAATTTTGTAGAAAGCAATTGGCAATATCTAGTCCATCTGCTTCTGAGCTCTCTTTTCAGTTCTGTAGACTTGCCTGTGTCTTTTGAATAACACCACAATGACTTAACTTCTAGCACTTCACAATAAACTTTGAATTGGGTGATGCGAGCCCTCCAAATTCATTCTCCTTTTCTCTGCCCAATTTGGGCTGTTTTTCCTTTTCTTTTCTTGGAATTTCTTTTAAGTTTTGGATATATCAATTCTAACTGAAAAATTATATATGATATTTATTCAAATTATATTAGTTCTACAAACTAACTTTGAGAGAATTAACTTTATTTCCTTATGTGCCTCCTATTTCATGACTAGAGCATGGTTTACATTTTTCTTTCAGGTTTTCTTTAATCATCATTGGTTTTGTAGTTTTGACAAAACATACACTCATAATATGCATTACAGTTATATCAAAACTGATGTGATTTAGACAATATTTTCTCTAATTTCCAATTGCTCATTGTTAGATAGTATGCAATTGATTTTCCTTCTTTTTTTCTGGTACTGGGGATCAAACTCATGACCTTGTGCTTACCAGGCAAGCACTTGAGCTACTGAGCTAAATCCCCAGCCCTGTAACTGATTTTCAAATACGGTTTTACTAATATGACATACTTCTTTTTATAGATTTCTTTTTATACATTTTTAGTTATATGATGTGCTATTAGTAAATAGAGATGGGCCAGGGATTTAGCTCAGTGGCATAAGTGCCTGCTTGATAAGCCCAAGGTTGTGAGTTTGATCTCTGGTACCAAAAAGAAATCAATAAATACAGACAATTTTTTTGTTTGGCACCTATATATTTTATTTTCTTTTCTCCACTCAGCTCCCTAAGGTGACCAACAGAAACAGTAATAAGGGAAAATTCTTAGTTAGTACCTGATACTAGAAAAAAGAGTCTTTTGCTAATAAATAGCATTTTCAATTGTAGGTGTTTTATCTGGCTGAGGAACATTGCTGATACACAATTTGATTGAGAAAATTTATTCTACTAGATGAGTAAATATTGAATTATGTCAAATTTTTAAAATTTATTCTACTAGATGAGTAAATATTGAATTATGTCAACTTTTTAAAATTTTTTAACTACAGAGATCATTATAGGCTTTTATTCCTACTCTATTAATATGATGCATTGGTTATTTTTTTGATGTTGCTGAAACAAAATACCTGACACCTAAAATTAAAGAAGGAAAGTTTTAGTTAGCTCATGTAGGGATCTGTTGAAGCTGGAAATTGATCACACATGCATAGCTGGAGCCTGGCTCTCCCAAGTACAAAGAGTGGCCAGGGAAAGCCATGTGAAAAAGCAGTTTCAGCCCAGAAAAGCACCAAGCCCCTAGACAATACAAGCAATGGGTTGCTAGGCAGAGGGGTACCACATGACATTATGTTGCTAAATGTATAAATAAATGCTCCTTCATTGAAGGGGGCAGTTCCTTTCCTCCCATCCAGAGAGTAAGGGCTACACCTGACCCCAGCATTTGTTTCTTCTTTATTTTCTCATCATCTCCCAGTCCTTCATGCAAGGAACCTCAAGAGCCATGCAAATCATGGCAAGATCACAACTTGTGGCTGTTTCAGTCCATACTCAGATGGCCTCAAAGCAGGGTGGCATGGCAAAAAAGCAAAAGTTCATGGCAGCAGAGGACAGCAAAAGCAACAAGAGTAAAAAGGGAGGGGTAATAGCAAGCCTCTTTCTCTCTCTCATATTGTATGTAGGCTACTGGCCTTAGGGTGGGTGCTGCACTCACATTCATAATTCCAACATTGGACCATGAATCAATCACAAACTAAAAGCTTGCCCCCATGACTGCATGAGGCTTTGGGGAGACATCTACAATAACATATGGTTTATAACATTTATTTTTTTTGGTAGTGAAACTGTCTTCTATTTTCAGAACAAGCCCTATGTGACCGTGACATAATGCCTTGTTCACACATTGTTGGGTTCACTTGCTAGTTTTTTTTGAGATATTTGTACTTATGTTCTTGAAGGATATTTGTCTATAATTTCATATTTTTTCATTTCTTTCTCTTATTTGGTTATCTGAGTACTGCTGGACCCATGAGCTTCCTTGTTTGAAGCATTTTAACTATAAATGTGAATAATTTAATAGATACAGTACTACTCTGATTATCTATTTCTTCTTTGTCATGGCTACATCCTTTCCTCTTCCATTAAAAAAAAGATTCCACCACCAAAGCACCATTTGAACATGGATTTCAGATCTACCTCCTGCTGCTCAGTCTCAAAATACAGTTGGAACAGTTGGTGATTTTGGCTCCTCCTGCATAGCCTCTTCTTAGGCAGGAGCATCCCTTACCAGGTTCCCAGAAGACTTCACACCTTTTCCCCTTGTCCATGTAGGTGCTTTTCAACTTTTTCTTCTATAAAATTATATCTCTATTACCATCCTATCCTCACTAAAACTGTGAAATAATCTTCAGCATCTGAGATTTTACCTTATTTGTGAAATATTCCCTGAGTTTGTTTCATAGTCATAGATAGAAATGAAGAATCTCCTGGTTCAGAAACAGAAGTCTTCATAAGAAATGGTATACACACATCCAGTGTTCATGTGTATTTGCAGTGACTCCTTAGGATGCCCTAAATTACACAAGCATGATGGCAAGGTCCACCTACCATGCAAACCTCTGTAAACAATGAGCTATCTAACAGGAGAATCTGAACTTCTTGAATTCGTTATTTCTATGGTGATGAGAATTAAGCATGTTCTTTTTCCAGAGGAATATTGCACCATATCTTTCATAGGTTCTGTCTGCCAGTACATCCCAAAATGGCCTGGACAAAAGGTGGCCAGTCATAACTTCATCATAGTCTCAGGCCATAGAAGAAGAGATAAACTTTCCATTTTTTATTTATACCATATTCTAAGAGTTATTTCAAATATTTATAAGGTTTTTCTTCCTTAAAACTTCTGAGGAACCATTAGGTTGGTACTATACTTGTATCCCTTTGACTTTAGTGTTTAGCTCCAAAATAAGTATTCAGTGATATTTGTTGAACTATCTGAACTAAACAACACTAAGATGGGCAGATCCTTGAACTGCAATGTGACACTGTGACCCATTGTACTTACCACTGAGCTCTGACATTTGGTGTGAGATTATATAGATGAGGTGATCCTTTTTGCTGTTCTTCTTTCATTGTTCATAATACTCTTTTGACTAACAGATCATGTTGAGCATACAATGAATGTAGAGAGCATTTTAAAATAAATCCACTTGTGTGCAGATACATAGCATTTTTAAAATTACAAATAGTTTCATAGAATCCTTGATTTCCTATTATTTCCCAACATATTTCTTTCCCAATATTACAAACTATTGTCAGTTGTTCAGGAGGAGTACAACAGTGTCTGACAAAACCAGGCAATGCAGGAAGGAATAGAAGACATAGTGGGTAAACATGGGTGAAGGCAAAGAAAGGAGGAAGACTTTGAATTAACCTTCAAGGTATTTATTCAGCCTTTGATGGAAATTATTGATTAGAGGACGGTGGGGGAATTTCTCATCTTGACTGTCTTCCTATGTTTTTATTGGCATCATTGATGTTTCCAAATTTTATCAGGAGCAGGTTAGTAATTCTCCAATGGCATATGCAGTGTAGATAGGGATAGAGAATTGTGGAGAGGGAGGAATTCTACTTCCTTTGAAGAATAAATGGTTTTCAGGTGAGAAATGCTTTAAAATTATTGTACGGCCACCTGGGAAGAAAGGCAGTGATGTGAATGTGAGTTTATAAAGACAAAAAGATGTTACTTTCACTTCTATTCATGGCCCATTCTTCTGTGATTCTATATCCCACTGAGTACATCCTACCTTTTGTTTGCATCAAGTATTCTCTTGGTGAAATTTTCCCTTTGACCTAAAAATATATAAAGATACTTTATTAAAAATATGCAAGCAAGCAAATCACAGAAATAATAATGGACAAAAAAATCTAAAACAAAATAATATATTTTGACTGTAACCCTCTTACCCAATATCTTTTTGTTCACAGCCAAGATTCTGTATAAAATAATATAAATCTGAACTTTTACATACTGTCTTCTTTCTATTTACCCTTAAATATACTGCAAATTAACCTGCAGTCACATGGAAGACACAGAAACTGTACATGTGGACATCACAAAGGAACTTGCTATGTACCTGAGTTTCCTCTTTTAAGCAATTTTTCAATGAAGTATTTGTGTTACCACTCTATAAAATTGGGAATCTTTAGCTTTAGGTTATAATACTCAGCATTTATTCTAAAACTTATCCTATGTAACTTAGTGACACCCCTTTAAAAAGGTCTATAGCTTATTATTCATCAGGCAGGACAGTTATTCATCCCTAAGGACAAAAGTCATATTCAGATTTTATACTTATTTGGGGACTTGATCAACTCTGTGTGTGTGTGTGTGTGTGTGTGTGTGCGTGCGTGCATATGTGAAGGAACAGATGGTAGAGAAAAAAACAGAAATAAAATATTTATCTTCATGCCTTCTCTTCAACTCTTCAGTCACAACTGCGGGTCTCTCACCTTCTAAATGCTCTTCACTTTGAAGTGCATTTTTCTAGCTAGCATTTTGTGTTCAAACTGATACTCTCAGAGTCAGAAAAGCTAAATGAATCACTAAACACAATGAAACAAATACACAGAACCACTCAAAATCTTTACTCTGTTTATTACTGATAAATTGAAGCTTCATTCATCAGTCATCCAAACCAGAAATCAAGGCACAGTTCCTTAACTCCCGCGATGCTGGCTCTGTGCACGGGATCCTGCTGATTATTCCTGTCTAGTGCTGCCCTTGCCTAGCTCAGGACCACAGGATTGTAAGCATTTGCTGTGGCCCTGTCTCCTTTGAATTCTCTCTACATGACAGCAGAGAGAACTTGCAGCTGAGGTTGCAAACACTAGAGAGTTTCAGTATTTTTAAACACAGCTAAACTGACCTTGTGGCCCGGAATGTGGTCTCTTGGTGAATATTCCCCACGCTCCCAGAAAGCATGTGTGTGCTGTGTTAATGACACTCAGCCACCCACATCACATGGCTGATAGGGTTCTTCTCTTTCTTATGTGATTTTTTTGTACCCATTCTATCAATTACTAAGCAGTATATTGAAATCTCTGGGTGGGATAACAAGTCAAGGTGACTTTTTCAGTAGTATCATCTTTTGATTTACATATTTTGAAGCTCCTTTATGAGGTGCATACTCACTGAAGACTAGTATGGAAGTTACTCTGTTAATAAGAATTTAACCCATCACGATTTGCTTATGATACTAACAAACAGAGGGCTGCAAGGGCAGGAATTGAGTATTTTATCTCTGCATTTTTTCACCTAGTACAAGACCTGTTTTATACTACAAACAAAATATATGACTGAGGAATAAACAAAAGAATGCTCTCTCTTCTCCAAGATCCAGCTCCTTTATTTTCCAACCAGAGGTATTAAGGAGGAAGGGCAGCACCCTACTTTCTAAATGATTCTCCTCCACAACAAGCACCTTCTTCAGTGATAAAGCAGGATTTTGAACAAGTGCCAGATACCCAGTAAATAGGCATTATTTTCATCTTCAGGGGCCTCCAGCACAGGGAAGGAGAGCCTCTTACACAGGGAGTAAAGTGTGAAAATGTTGTGTGCTGACTCTCCAACTTAGGACTCAGTCCTGCTCTGTAATTTATTAACTGTATCTTGGGAAATCACTAGATATTTTTTCTATGCCTTTGTTTACTCATCATAAAAATGTCATTTGTGAGAATACTCATGTCTTGGGGTGGAGTTGAGAAGTGTTTGAAGTAATAATTAGGATAGTTGAGTTTTGAGAATTTTTCCAAGATTTTTTATCAAATTAACATCAAAACCATTGTACGATTATTTTAACACACTCATCATACACACCTTTCTGCTGGCCTGAGTAGATTTCTATGCATTAGATTACTGAGACTCTAAAAGATAAAATCTTTTTTCTGCCTCCCTGAGCCCTCATGGAGTCGCTTTGCTGCTGAGAAGATCATGTGCTCCGAGGCACATCTCCGTTTGTTTTGCAGCCTTACTTTGTCCATTGTGCCCAGGTTTCATGTGCTTAATTTGTAAAAGCCAAGCTTTTTTCCTTTGGTTAAGTGTTGTTCATCTCTCCCACTGTATGAGCCATATGAAGTCAGAGCTGATAAAGTGACATGAAGCAGGAGACATAGAACTTCAAGGAAGGGTGAGTCATTACTGACTGGAATGATCAGAGTGACCGGCCTGTAGATGACCAGAAGATTAATTAAAACCATGGCACCTGAAACAAAGGCTTTAAGAGGCATATCCACCAAGAGACAGAAGAATCAGGGTGATGAATAGCATTTTGTGTGTACCAGCTTCCCATGAGGAATGTGCATTGCATACTTCAAACATGTACCAGCAAAAATAAATTATAATTGGAAAAGAGAAAAAGAACTTAAAATCTATGGCAAATAGAAAGCTATAATTGAGGCATTTTCCACCAGGGGATGCCCAGTCTCAGAGCTGCTCCATGAAAGGTGGTGGAATGAGCTACTTGGATGCCATTGACTATGCTTAGAACCCAATGCTTCTCTGAGTGCTGTGAGCCTTGAAAATGAAAATTGTCATATATACTTATATGTATTAAATTCCACTAAAATTTATTCAGTCACAATTTAGCATGTTAAGTGCTGAAGAAAATAGTCAAGTATCTGAATAAATATCAAATATCTAATATAGAAGAATAACCAAAGATTTTTAAATTAAGTGAACTTAGACAAAGAACTCTTAAAAGATGCATCTGGGTTTCTATAATAATGAAAGAGTTTTGAAATTTGTGATCAGTTTTATTTGAAGTCATGCTACATAACTTTATCCATTTCCCCAATGGTGCTATTTTTCTTGGCCTTTGAGCAAAACTTTTAAAGACAGTTTCTACTTTTAAGTTCTTCAGGATAAAATGTAAAACTTCAGTTTTAGATATTCTAAAATTTTGACTTTAGAGAAACAATCATGAAGCCTGATTCTTGGAATTCATAGACTAACCCAGGTCTTGGCTCTTCATAATCTTATAATATGCAAGAGTATGTTCAAGTGTTGCTCTAAATAAAAAGTAATATCCAGTGACAATTCACAAACTACATGCTGCCAACTTGCTCTAGTTTAACTGATTAATGTCAATTCATTTTACTGTATGGATTTTTCAAAAAACAAATATTTAGGCACAATCTCAGAATCTTGCATCCCCTGGGCTTGAACTTACTAAGTTTTTCCAACTTCATCCATGTCACTATTTCTTTGTAATATCTGAACAATAAGAGAGTACATACTAAACACAAAGTATCAGGTGGTTATGAGAATAAAAATGAGTATTTAAAGGATTCACAATCAAAATAGAGTAAATTCAATTAAAAGTATTTATATTACTTATTTGTGTTACACCCTTTATATGGCATCTGTAAGGCCTAGGTTTATATTCCATATGTAGAGGTTCTACAAAAAAATTAGTGTAGCTTTGGATAATTTAATATTTACTCAAAATGTCAAGAGATGCTAAAATTCAGTTTTATGCCAGTGGGATTATGTAACTAAGACATCATGATCATGTAAAAAACTTACAATGAGGAAATTAAGGGACGTGATTTCTCAGGGTCCTCCAATATCTGACAGTTAGAGTGTGATTCAGAGGTGGGCTGTCAATATTGCTAAGTTTTCCCCTTCCAACATTGTTTTGTCTGCATTTTCAGGGACGAGCAGCAGGGGTCAGAAAGAACCAATTTATAAAGTCCATGTGCTTTTCAACAAAATTCAAAGAAAATAAATATTCTCCACTAATATTTGGGTAAAATTTTTATCATACAATATTTTTCCTAATTATATTTTCCAAATAAAATTTTCATCCCTTCCACGTCACAAAGAATTGCCAAAGCTCAAGCAAAACGCATTCTAAACAATACCAATCAACTAGATTTACACTTTAGGAATATTCTACATTTATCTATAAATAATCAACAATAAAAGAATAATTTCAAAAATTATGTTTATAAAAATACATGTTAGACCCACCATTCTGGGCTAACATGAAATATAAAAATAACTTTTCTCATATTACTTCAACTTACAAACTAATTTAGGAAATTAGAAAATTACAACAAATATATTGTAAAACAAATCTAAGAACTTCCAAAATTTAGCAAATTGTCTTTTTTGTTCCGTTTTTTAAGTAATCACTGTTAATGTTCTCATAACTTCAAAATTCTCTATGCATATTAAGCATGTGTGTATATGTGTGTATTATATGTGCAAATGTTATTTGTATTTTTATGTACATATGTATATGTTTGTGTTTATGTAAATATATGTGTATTTATTGATATGTATCGATGGATGTGTGTATAGATGTAAATGTGTTCACATGTCTATCTGCCTATGCATATATATTTGTATATGTGTGTAGATATATGCATGTGGGAGGGACAAGTGATTAATTAAATCCCACATCTTGCTTTTTTTTCTAAGCATCTAGGATCCTTAACTCTTCTCCTAAAAGCATGTGTAGATATAAATGTGCATTTCAGGAATGAATTAATATTTCCTTTAAACCAATTTAATTCCAGTCAGACTGATAAAGAAGTCAGTGTGAGTAGGCATATGGTACCTGACTACAGTCCCAGCACTCTGAGCTGAAGCAGGAGGATCACCAGTTTGGAACCAGTTTGAGTAACAGTGATTTGGAGAGATACTGTCTCATAATAAAAAAGAAAAAAAGTTAAAAAAATTTATTAAAGAAGAAAAAAATAGAAAATTTATCTGGTATGAAAGCAGAGCATGTTCACTGGCCCCTATTAAGGAGGGACTGACTCTGTTCTTACAGTCGGCCCATCTGCACTTTCTCAGCAGACCTTTCTTTGTCTTCTCTAGGGTTTTTTTCTGCTTTGTTCCTTTTTGAAATACTACACAGAAGAAATTATAAAGCCTAACTCCAGCAAAAAGTGAGGGAAAAGGAACAAGAGGCAAAGACAGAAAGAACTGTTACCCCAGGAAGCAATCCCACCACACACTGGGTTTGCCCCCACATACACATAGTGCTACAGTGAAGAGGAGTTGCTGCTTTGAAGTGTAAGTGTCCTCAGTTTTGATATTGTGTGTGTCCCAACAATTACGTACAAAGCCCTTGTGCAACTATTCTTTCAAGTGAACATGGTCATGTTTTAAATTGCATAGGTATTAAACTATGGAAGTGTGAAGTTTCAATTATTTCATTATAAAGAATGTTGGTACACTTTCCAACTGACCAAAATACATCACACCAAAATTAAGGAAGGAAATGTTTATTTAGCTCACAGTTTGTGGAGGTTTCAGTCATAATGGGCTGGCTCCAAGGGTAGCATGACAGGAGCAACATTTCAAGGCAGCAGAAGACAAAAAAAGCAACAAGAGCAAAAAAGGGAAAGAGTAAACTACTTTTTCTTCCTTATATTATAAGCAGGATATCCACCCCTAAAGGTAGATATAGCATTCACACCATCTCCATACCCTCCTCTTGCACAGAATGAGGATGTTTTACAAAGTGAGGACCCCAGCCCTCTGCTGGGTCCCTTAAACTCCTAAACTGCTCAAATTGACATAAAATACACACAAATATCAGTCATTACACTGCAAAAATCACCTGCATATTTCCAGCCATTAAACCTGTTTTCAGGACAAGAATTTATGTTGCCTTAGATGACTCTCATTGGCAATCTTCATTAAAT
>PVLA01018162.1:0-15258 GCA_004027455.1 Hydrochoerus hydrochaeris | reverse complement strand
AGCTCTGCATCATGTTGGAACTTTGGGTGCTGGGAGAACAGGTGGCCTACTGGCCACCCTGGTAAGCAGCTGGGAGCCTAGCAAGCCGCTGGTGCACCAGGCAGAGAACTATCAGCAATTCCTGAGCTCTGCATCATGTTGGAACTTTGGGTGCTGGGAGAACAGGTGGCCTACTCTCCGCCCTGGTAAGCAGCTGGGGCCCTGCCAGTGCACGGGCTAAGAATCAGACATTGATCCATTCTCCCCAGCGTGCCCCCCCCCCCGCCCGCCGCTAACAAGTTGGCACCAGCAGTCTGAGTATCTTTTTGGAGGATGAATATATACAGCATGGCAAGTAAGGGGGATTTCCTTCTACCATCTCTTTGAAGACAAATATTTTTACCACTGTTTTGCTCAGTTCTGATTAATGGTACTGCTTTACTCAATATTCTGTTTTTAAAAGTTGGATATTTCCTTCCATTTTCCTCTACCTGATTGAAAGAACAACTAATGTGAACAAAATGGGCTGTACTATTGAGCCTATTGCTTGTGTCCTGGTGATCTGCTTTGAGGTTCTGTGGTAGTTTTACTGCACTGTGGTCATATGGATTTGTTCTGTCTTGTTCTGCTGTATTTTGCCACCTTCAAAAAAAAAAGTAGATAAGAAAGTAACAAAATACCTCCAAAAATCTCCCAACTCCACCAAAGCTGATCCATGGATTATGGATGAGGAGAAACTCAAAAACAAGGCAACAGAATTATATAAGGTGATTAAAAGTATATAACAACAAACTGCCTTTGAAGTCCTATAATGTCTCCAATGTTTAGATTTTATTAATAGTGTAAAGCAATGCTAAGTTTATATTATATTTGACGATATAGACAATTTTATTGAAAATAACTAGAGACATCATAGTAACTACCATAGATCACCTAGTGTTGTATTTTTGTATGTTCTTTTCATTTCATGTTTCTCTAGGAACTTGTATTGCTGACTTGTTTTGATTTGTTTCTCCCTCTAATACAGAAAGGCTAGGTATATGTGTAGAGACTTATACATATGCAGAACTTCTAAGTAGTTTATGAGAATGGATTATATTTATTGTAAAGAAAAAAAAGGAAAAGAGAGTATTCTAAAGGATATAACTGCATGTATGTTTGAGTATGTGGAATTAATAACCATGTTGCTAAAGTTTTAGTTGGATGGATGAGCAAAACTGACTGCAGTCTCACTGTTTGGATGTCCACTTTGTGGACTTTACTTTTGTAACTTGAACAACTGCATCTAAAATGAAAGTATGTAATTATCAACCAGTGATTTTTTACTGGTTACTATCTTTGTTTTGTTTTTGAGATTTTGTATTTTTCTACCCTCTTTCTGTTTCAAAATTTTTTCTTTAAATAAAATATTTTTTAAAAAAGCAAGAAGAGGAAAAGAAAGTGCTCTAAAAGAGATAACTGTATGTATACTTAAGTGTGTAGGATTGATAACCATGTTACTAAGCTTTTGTTGGATCAGTGAACAGAATTGTTTTTAGCCTCACTGTTTGAATGTCCACTTTGTATGCTTTAATTTTGTACCTTGAACACCTATATCCAAGAAGACAATATGTAATGTATCAAATAGTGATTTCTTACTGTTTATTTTTTTTTGAAATTCTATATTGTTTCTACCCTTTTTTCTGTTTTGCTTCCCCCCCTCTTTAAACAAAATTTTTAAAAAAGTATATAAAAACAACAAAACAAGTCAGTAAGGTACTGAGCAACCTGAAACAGGATATAACTAAGCAGATAATGGACTTAAAAAGTAAAAAGAAGAAAAGAAAGTGCTCTAGAGGATATGGCTACATGTATGTTTAAGTGTGTAGGATTGATAACCATGTTGCTAAGTTGTTACTGGATCATTAAACTTCTTTGCAGTCTCACTGTTTGAATGCCCACTTTGTATGCTTTAATTTTGTAACTCTAACAACTAGGTCTAAGAATACAATATGTAATTTATCAACTAGTGATTTCTTACTGCTTTTTTTTCTGAAATTCTGTATTGTTTCTACCCCTTTTTTCTGTTTTGCTTTTTTTCCCTCTTTAAATAAAAAGTTTACCGGGATTTAAAACCCACATTACTCACACCACTCTGCTTAGATGGATTATATTCTGTTCCAGTTTGTCTACTTTTACTAGATTTGAGGGCACAGACAGTTATCCCAAAAATAGTAGGATATAGTACAGTAATCATCCTTAATTTCCTATTAACTTAATCTGAAGCTCTATATATCTTACCCTGTTTCACCATGACTGATCTTAATCAGATCTGGTTTGTTACATTGCTATTTTGTATTGATAAATTTTATTTAAAGCCATTATGATTGATAGTATCAAGTCTGAGAGTATAGGCAACTACACTGAAGATAACTAGATCCACTAGAATAGCCACTCTGGTTTGATTATTACCTGTCTTTGAAGTTTTATACTGTCTACAATGTTCTATTTTTACTAATATTGTTATGTACTGATATATTCAATTATACTGCTATATTCAATTATGCCTGATGATATAGACATTCTATTGAAGATAATAAGAAACAACACAGTAATCATTGTAGATCACCTTGTACTGTGGTTTTATATGACTTTTTGGTTTCATGTTTTTATAGGAATTTGTTTTGTTTTGTCTTGCTATGGTTTGTTTTTCCCTCTAATACAGAAAGGATAGAAATACATGTAGAGACTCATGCATGCATAGCTGTTTACAGTCTCACTGTTTGAATATCTACTTTGTATGCTTTAATTTTGTAACTTGAACAACTAATTTCTAAGAGGACAATATGTAATTTATCAACTAGTGATTTCTTACTGTTTATCTTTTTTGAAATTCTGTATTATTTCTACACTTTTCATGTTTTTTTCTCTTTAAATAAATTTAAAAAAATATAAAGAATGAAAATTGTTTCCACTTGTTCATGACAGTTTTAGAAAATCCAAACAACTGCTCCACAAAGCTGTTATGACTGATGAACAATTCAAGTGAAATTTTTGTAAACTGATAAAGAGATATTCAGGTTACAGAATAAACCTGCAAAAGTCAGTAATATTTCTGTGCACCCAAAACAAGAAATCCAAAAAACAATTTTTAAAATTATCCTATTTAAAATAGTATATAATCACTTGAGAATAAATTTAATCAAGTGGCAAAAGGTGGAAATATCTCTGTAAAGAAAACTATGAAAATATTATAAAATAAATGTAACATTGCACAAGTAAAATATTTCCCTAGTTTGTGGGTAAAAATATTTAAAATATCCTTACTGTAGAAAATAATCACAGATTCAAAGCAATTTCTATCAAAATTCCAATGTAACAATGTAAGTTGTGCCTAAGGAAAAAAAATTGAAAAGATAAATTGCAGAACAGGGGTGGGGGAATATTTGCAAACCCTAAACTGATGAGGTGCTGGTAAGGTTGCTGCAAGCAACTCAAAAAGAAAAATCAAACACAAAATAATCACAATTCAAAAAATGATCAAAGGATCTGAACAGACACATCTCAAAAGAATTCATACAAGTGCCTCAGGTTTATGGAAAAATGCTCAATATCACTAAGAATCAGGGAAATGCAAATAAAACATCAAAGAGATAGTGTCTCTTGCTTGTTACAGTGGTTCTTATGAAAAGGAAAAAATAAATGTTAGGCAGAAATAAACAACAGTAAGTATATGACAGTAAAGAAATACTTGAAAACTATTAGGGAATGTGTACATCTGTGCAATAATTATGAAAAATAATATACACATTCTTCCAAAAATAAAAAATGGAGGTAAAATCTGATCCAACAATGCCTGAGTATATTGGATATCCATGGAATGATAGCAGTATCTGTCCCCTGATTTTTATTCCATCACTATTCAAAATATCTGAGACACAGACTCAGATTAATTGTCCATTGATAGATAAATTCATAGATAAAACACAACACAGAGAGAGGGATATTATCCAGCCATTACATAGAAAAAAAAAACCCTTAGCATTTACAACAACATAAGTTAACCTAGTGCTAAATGCAATGAGTCCTATTCTGTATGACAAATTTTGCATGATTTCACTTCTCTGGGAAGCTAAAAAGTCACACACAAATGGTGGCTGGCAGCTTTGAGAAATTTCAGCCACAAAGTCCAACAACATTTAACTTAGACAAGATAAATGCATTCTAGGTAATCTCATGTACAATATGGTGACTTTAGTTAATACTTATGGAATCTGCACTTGAAATGTCCTAAGATAATTGATTTTAAATCTTAAAGGAAGAAATGATAACTGTATTAAATGATGGATACTAGCTTGATTGTGGCAAACACTTCAAGCTAGTATCCATCATTTAATACAGTTAGTATATGTGAAAGCATCAAATAGTTCACTTTATACAATTTTACTAATATTATCTCAATAAAGATAACAATGAAAAATATGTATGATGCAATCATTTTATATATATATATATATACTTGATTTTTATTGTAAATATATGAATTGTTGTAAAAAAATATAAATCCAAACTTGTTGTGAAAAGTGGAGCAGAATTTTGCTTACATATGACAGTACATGGCAATGACTAACATTAGGTGAAGTATAGAAACTTGTTGAAATGAGCTGGAGGTGGAAGATGGTGCTTTGAGTAATACTGGCACACAAGGAGGGGAAAACAGTGTGTTTCCCTGTTAAACAGTAGCTTTTCAACTTTTTTCATGAGATTCAATCTTGTCATTTAAAATACTAAATGGGGAAAAAGTTAAATCAACAAAAACTGTGAAGTGCAGTATGTGCTAAGATTACCATTTATTAAGGCCATTTTCCTAATGATACTATCTGTGACCATCTGGATATACACAAGGGAGAGCACATATGCCTGTATGAAATTTAACAGACATCCCCAGCTTTATTACTTCCTTCCAGTATAAACTTTGTGGATATCTGTATTAATTTCTGCATAACCAGATAATGAGTTGAATGACACTCTAGAACTGTACCCATCAACTTCTTTAGGCTTCAGTGTCTGCCTATCTCTCTGAAATTACTCTTACATCTAGTGTTAGTTTATCTATACCATTGACTTAATGTATGATTTCAGCTTTCTGCAAGATAGAAGCTCCATTCACCTTTTGTCTTTCATGCTCATTCGTATTTCACCTCAGCCTTACCTTCTGGCTCCCAGTCTAACACCTAGAGATGGAGCAGCCTGTCTCATAAAGGAGCAGAGATGACATCCTTCACACTTGGAAGAATGCCACACTTAATGAACCTGAAAGTTAGTAAAAACTTTATCTAACAGTAATATATAAATCTGTCCCACAACACTATGCCCAAGTAATTATTCATCTTCTACGCATCTTTGGTGAAATCATTAAGACACAAGCATACAGATAACAATAAAATTACTATAAATTACATTATAGAGGACAATTTTTAAAAGTAGGCTTTTTTCATTTTTGGCTTTGTAATATAGAAAATTTGCTTAAAATTAAATAAGATCAACAAATACAACTTTTACTTAGAACTGTGTAATAAAAGGATAATGAGTAGGATATAGGATAATGACTCATGTCTCATGTTATATCACTGTTCTAATACAAACATAACATGTGACTGAATAACACCACAGTGAGTTTGATTAGCCTGGAAAATGTGTTGTAATAATTTAAGATAAAATGTACACATCCACTATCAACTCATGGCTTCTCAGTGCCAAATACACAGTACAGTATGTGGTCCTTATTATTTCTCATCTGCACTGGGTCTGTCAGGATGTTCATCTTTGTCACTAAACCACAGTGAATGCTGCCTCTTATTCTGCTTTGAATGTTCCTGTTTTCACCTTCATTGACTTTGTGGTTTCCACCATTATGTCTTTGGAGGAATGTGGCAAGATATCCAATGGTGCCCATTTTCTTTGAGTTTCTCTAGCACCTTCATGAAAGGTTTCTCCCTGAATTTCAGTGGCATCTAAGTAGACAAGAGTAAATACCATAAGTTTCCCAACTCTGCCAGTGTGCACTGTGGCAAGGAGTTTTCTTTGTTACCCTTCATCCAGCTGCACCTCATCCTACCTGCCAATCAAAATCAGGGTTATTTGTTCAGCGTGGCCATCTGACTAACTCAGCATCACCCAAACTGTAAGGTTCCCAGTTTGCCAGTACTAAATAGGTTTCTTATGTACCATTTTTTTCAGCTGCTGTGAAATAAAACAAAATGATCATTACTATTCAACTACAAATTTGCACAGTGTTAGAATTCCAGCCTGGAGGAAGAACTGACCCTCAAATTGTGTGCCTTTCTCAAATACCCATCTTTCAATACAACAGCATTCTTTACATAGTTATCATTAATCATCTGATATAGTTAACCATATTAAAACATTCTCTGATCAAATCAAGAAAGTTCTGTGATTCTGATTGGACACTGACTGGTACAATACCAGTCTTTTTTTAAATTTTTTTAAATTTATTTAAAAGAAACAAAAACGCGTAAAGGGTAGAGATAATACAGAATTCCAAAAAAAGATAAACAATAAGAAATCACTAGTTAATAAATTACATATTATCATCTTAGAGATAGTTGTTCAAGTTAAAAATTAAAGCATACAAAGTAGATAGTCAAACAGTGAGAGTGTAAACAGCTATGCATGCATGAATTTCTACATGTATTTCTATCCTTTCTGTATTAGAGGGAAAAACAAAACTTAGCAAGACAAAACAAAACAAATTCCAATAAAAACATGAAATCAAAAAGTCATATAAAACCACAGTACAAGGTGATCTACAATGATTACTGTGTTGTTTCTTATTATCTTCAATAGAATGTCTATATCATCAGGCATAACTGAATATAGCAGTATAATTGAGTATAGCAGTAAATAACAATATTAGTAAAATAAAACATTGTAGACAGTATAAAACTTCAAAGGCAGGTAATAACCATACCATAGTGGATATTCTATAGTGGATGTTGCCATCTTAAGTGCAGTTGCCTATACTCTCAGACTTGATACTATCAATCATAACAGCTTTGAATAAAATCTATCAATACAAAACAGCAATCTAACAAACCAGATTTGATTACGATCAGTCATAGTAAAACAGTGTAGGTTTTACAGAGCTTTAGATTAAGTTAATAGGAAACTAAGGATGATTACCGTACTATATCCTGTTATTTTCAGGATTAATGTTTGTGCCGTCAAATCTAGTACAGGTAGAATGACTGGAACAGAATATAATACATCTAAGCAGAGTAGTGTAATGTGTGTTTTAAATCATGGTGCACTATTAACAATAAAGCGTATCAAGGCCATCTATGTTAGAGATTCTAGCCAACCTTCTCTGCCTCATTTCTGCTATGCTATTTTTCTGCCTTTGTTTAGATTTCTTCTTCATTCTACTGCCTGCCCCACTTATTGAGGCCTTTCTGCCACTGTTCCTAAAATCCTGCTATTTGTTTCTCTCTCTCTAGAATGTACTTCAGCATTCTCTGCAGGGTTGAATTGGTGATCACAAACTCGCCCAGTTCCTCTTTGTCATGGAAACATCTTGTTTCTCCATTAATTTCTAGTGACAGTTTTGCAGGGTACATCAATCTGGGCTGGAGGCCACCTTCCTTCAGGACTTGGAAGACTTCACTCCAAGCTCTTCTTGATCTTATGGTCTGTGTCGAGAAGTCAGCCGTGATTCTGATGTGCTTACGTTTATAGGTAATCTGTTTATTTTCTCTGATGGCTTTTAATATTCTGTTTTTATATTGAATTTCTGGTATCTTGATTATTATATGTCTGGGTGTAGCTCTGTTTTGGTTGTAGGTGGCTGGAGTTCTGTATGCCTCACACAACTAAATGTCATTTTCTTTTCCCATGCTTGGGAAGTTTTCCTTAATTATTTCCATGAATAGCCTTTGTAATTCACCTGTATGTATTTCTGCTTCTTCATTCATGTTTCTTATTCTTATAGATTCTCTTGTCATCTTCTAGCCTTTGTATTGTTATTGCCTATTTCCTTGTTGCTTTTAAGAGATCTTTCCTTTCATGATCACACATTGCAAACTTGTCTTCAAGTTTTTATAGTCTTTCCTTAGTTTCTTTTAAGGAGTTTTGCCAGATTTCAATGGAGTTTTTAATTTCCTGGTAGTCTCTTTGAATCTGCTTCATGTATTCCACATTTTGTTTATATTCTTTATTGAATGCTTCTCTCCTTTTTTTGTGTTCCTACCTTCTTCCATCTGTATCATCCTGAGAAATGCTTCCTGAGAGCATTTCTTTTATTACTCTACTCATATCCTGCTTTATCTGATTTAATATTTCAGTTTTGACTTGTCTGCAAGATCCCGAAGTTATCCCTTAATGTCCATTGAAGCCATGTCTGATGTTGTGTGTTTGCTACCCTCAGTCTCCCTTGTTTTTCCTTCTCCTGGATCAGTGCTCTCAGGGTTCTGTGCTGGGGGCCTCCTCCTGCCTCTCTCTCCTGTCATGGCCCTGGCTTCCTCCACACAGGTTATAGGGCAGGTCCCAGCCCCCTTCCCTGTTGGCCATATTTCCTCTGAAGCAAGCTGTGGTGAGGGAACTCTGCCCTCTCCTGCCTGCTCTTGTCACTGAGGTGTAAGCAGGCTGCATATGCCTGCCCCTCCCCACCAGGCCAGCCAAACTTCAGGTGCCTTCACCCGGTTAGTGCTTGCTAGGCACAGGGAATCGATTTGGGATAGCTCATTGGGTCCCAGCCAGGGGAGTGGCCTAGTCCAAGCAAATCTCAGGAATCTGCTCTGGGGAGGGAGCAACCAACTGAAGTCACTGTCACTCCCAGTTCAGGCTCCTCCTGCTTAATTCCAACATGTCACCCATTTGATTGTGCTCTTCCCATGAGGGGGGGTCTCATTCCCAGCACTGACCATGGATTAATGAAGGTCCCTTCACTGGCTCCACTCTCCACTCTCCGCTGGGCTCACCAACCCCTGACTTCAGTGCTGCTATGCTTCCTGTGAGTGGCAGTGGGAACGAGTTTGGGTGGCTCTGCCTGCCAGAGTGGATTCAAGCTGGTGCAAACTTGGTGGGTCATCAAGAAAACGCTGTGTGCCATAGTTTTTAGCTGTTTCACTTGTAGTCCCGAAGTATTTGATGAGCTTTTTTACATTTTAATTTCTTCCTGTGTCAAGAGGATCCATCTCCCTCTGTCTGGGTCTCTCTCTGGCATATGAATTGTTTCTCCCAGTAGGCTTTTTATTTTGTTGCTCACTGATCAGCCAGCTTGTCCAGCAAGCATATTTGAAGGACTTCAAATCAGAAAAAGCAAAAAGAAAAGGAAAGTGCTATGTTAGATTTTAATTTCAAAGTCTCTAAACACTAAAGCAATCTTCTGGTCTCCTACACTTAAATTGATAGCTATGGAACAAAAGAAACAAAATTTTCTGTCACTAAATTCCCCTTCTTATCTGCCCTGAAAATAAGCAAACAGGTTCTTCAAGAATCATTGTATGCAGAGAAGGTACTGAGAACTTTACTAGAGGACATGTGCTTCTGTCCAAGTCTTTTCCTTCCCAGAAATTAATGACTTCTGTTTTTTAAAGATATTTTAGAAACACATATTGATGAGTATTTATATTGAAACAATGTATCCTCACCTGGTTAAATCTGTTCCTATGCTTTAATCCATTAAGAGTCTGTATTTCTGGTCTGGAGCATTATGTGATGAAACATTAGTCTCATAAGCCCTTGAGTATGTGGATCTAGGACATGAAAATTCTAAATGTTGTGTGATAACAATGTGGGTTTTCACTCAGCTTGAATATCCCTGAGGAAACTTCCTCATTGCCAGAGGTCATGTGGGAGGTTGAGGTACTGAGTCAATCTCTCAGCTGCACCCTATTCCTACTGAAACATAGTCTTTTCCTAGAAATAAAACTTGGAATCTGACATGCATTCACAGAGAGTAATATAGATTGGGGAAACAATTGAAGGCTAATGTCCTATGGCAAATTTCCCAGGGTAGGAGCAAAAATAGTTGATTTTTGGGACTTCACATTGGCCTCTTTTTCAAAATTTTAGAAATTCATTTATCTATTCAATGGAAGAAGCCTTACCTAGGAGGAAGATTTCAAATTCTCATCATATATAAATATCATCAGGAGAGTGATGACATGAATAACCAAATATGTTCTGACAACTTCCAAACACATATTGTGACAATTACTCTGCAGTCCAGAAGACAGAATGTTGTTTAAATCACAGGTCATAAAAGTCAAAGTAGCTGCATATTTACATATATGGCTAGATAGTGGATGGTGAACCTGGAAAACAGTAATAATAGCAGGTCTTGTTGAAGAGAACTATGCCCTTTTTCTATGTATACTGCATTAATTGATTCTCTTTTAGTCTATGAATTTCTTTTTTTTTTTTTTTTGATTAGAGTGTTTCTTGTAGACAGCATACTATTGAGGGTTTTTCACCTGGTCTCCTAATCTGTATCTTTTGAGTGGGGACTGAGGTCATTAACATTGACAGTTATTATTGAAAGCTATTGACTTATCCTTGTCATTGTATTGTTTTCTCCTTTTAATTCTTTATGTTTCCTTTTCACTTAGCTATTCATCCTACTTGGTGCATTAATTCCACCAGATTGAAGGCATTGTTGGCTTCATCTCTTCTTTGCTAAATTTTTCACACGTTTTTAATGATTGTTGCTAATTTTTCTAATTTTTATTTTACTCCTCTTTAAGTTTATTGATCAGTTAATTTATTAATTTGATTATCTATGATTATAGTATCTTTGACCTAGCCAATTATCCTTGTTTCCTCTTTGAGTATTTTATGAAATTCAGCTGTTTATGTTTGATTATCTCTTTATTGAGAGAGATGAGGGGTTTTGGAGTTATATTGTTGCCTTTTCTCGTGTGTGTGTGTGTGTGTGTGTGTGTGTGTGTGTGTGTGTGTGTGTTTCTGTGTTTGTATGCATTACTGCCACATGTCCTTTCTGGTTATTTGAAGTTGACTTTGTTTCCAAGAGATATTGTCTACCACTTCAATGAATTGCATATAATAGCATTAAATGCAGCCATTGAATTGCTGGATATAATTACTTCGAGCTAAAACAGCATCAATAGATACAACCATACAACAATCATGGGCATTAAAATTTGTTTTGACAATTTTACCCTTTTAGCAGTTTTACTCCTTTCAGACTGTACTATACTGCTATTAACAGACTTGATTTGAAGGGAGGGGGAAAGAAAGACAAAGGAAAAGAATAAGCCAATAACAAGTGGGAGAAAGAAGAAATATAAATAGGTGAAAAGGAGATGTAGGATCAGACTCAGTTTGAATTATTTTTACAGGTATAAAGGGCTATTATTGAAGAAGTTCATGAGACTAATTCTGGAGCTTGGCAGAGGGACAATCCTAGACCCTCTCATCACTGGGATAAAATATCCAACACCTGAAACTTCAAAGAAAGGAGATTTATTTTAACTGACTGTTCAGTCCTTAGTTGGCTAGCTCCAAGGCAGAACAGCATGTCAGAGAAGCATGGAAAAGGGGAGTTGCTCATGGCATGGCAGACAGGAAGCACAGATGATCAACAAAAGAGCCTGCAAAGAAATAGACACACCCAGTGACCCATCTTTTGCAGCCAGACCCTACTTCCTCAGAGTAAGTCAGAATTAAATGCCCATAATACAATCATTTTTAAAAGTCCCACCTATAAGCACATGAAAGTCTTTGGGAACATCTAGATAAAAAACATAATACACTTTAGCCCTAAAAATGTTCACAAATATTACTTCATGCAAATTTTATTTACTTATGCCAAATGTGTGTATGCAAATGTATTTAGTCTCTTTGTAAAAGGCCTTAACAGTTCCAGCATTGGCAAAAGTTGAAATCCAAAGTACTCTCTGAGACTCTTAGCTGTGAGCCCCTATAAAAATCAAAAAGAAACTTCAATATGGCCAACATACAATGGCACAGGATAAAAACTCTCATTCCAAAGGGACAAATGGGAACTAGATAACAGTGAGACCAAAGGCAAGATTGAAACCTGGTAGGGCAAACATTAAATCCTATAGTTGCGTATTTAGCACCATGGGCAAGTTAAACAAGACATGTAATACAAAGTGTTGTGCAGCCTATGCCCATATAATATTGCTTATAGTTGTTGAATTCATGGCTTGACTCTTAAGATAAATTTGTTCAATCCTTCCCTTGGCTTCCCTTCAACAGGTCACGTTCCTGAGTTCCCCAACTTTCTAGGAAATCCACTGCATCTTTGGTTTCACTTTCACAACCTCATACACAACTCCTTTGGGAAGCATTCTGGATGGCCTCTTCCATGACTTTCTTCAGAAATCTGAATGGAAGCCTTCCTGGCACCACAACTCTTACATTATGCATGCAGTAAAAGCAGCATCACAAAGTTGATGTCAATATTTGTTAAAGCTGGAGCAGTAACCAGGCTCCCTTGAATTTCTGCTGTAGAGGCCTCTGAATGTTTGGATGGTTAAGCATTATGAACCAAATTCCCAGGGACAAATTTCTCAGGTGTCTGTTCTAGAGTTTGGTGTCCTGGGTGATGTTCACAAGACAAAGTCTTTAGTTTTTTGCTATTTTGAACCTACAAAGGGTAGGATTTTGTAGATATCTGACATGACTTTCAGCCATTTTTTTCTTATTGCCCTGATCCAAAGTATTTCAATGCTAATTTTTTTCAGCAATCAAACCTTCCTCTTCTCCATCTTCAGGGGATCTTTCTTTCCAACAAATCTGAAACTTTTAACATGAGCTTTATGCCTTCATTTTCAGCATAAAACTGTGTAAAAACAATAAGCTCCATCCATGCTATACACTGAACATCAGAGTTTTAAATTTTCTTCTACATAATTAGTGTGCTACCCTTAATTACAGTCTCCTCAAAACTTTCAGGACATAAGCAGAATGTAGACAAATTTCTGTCGAGGCATAACAGAAATAGTGTGGAGTCCATTTGCCAATAAAGTTATTGCTCATAAAACTGAAACCTATGGGACATTCTTCCATGAGGGAGGGAGAGCATATGGAGCCTATCTCAGCATTTTTGCCTTTGATTCACTGACTCATTCCCTCAGGATATTAAAAACACTCCCAAAATGACACTGGCAGGGTTGAGAGAGTAAGGGATATTATGGACCAGTAGTGGTTTCTCTTTTCTTACTCAACCACCCTAATATTTGATTCAATCTAGTGGGTGTCTCCTTCAGATTGATTCTCTGTGTCTGGGTGTGTTTTCCTCCCCTGCTTTGGAATATTCACATCACTCACCGACTCTCCTCTGAGCTTCCCTTATCACCACTGTTTCTGGTTAGACATAATGAACATTCAGAAGACCATCTCTGTCAGGTTTTAGCATCATGACTAAGCAAACTTTATCTTTTTTTGTCTTGAAAGGTTTCTACAACATTTACTGAGTTTTTTTAATATTTAGGAGGTTACCAGTAATATTGGGCTAATGTTGTCTTTAAAGAAATATTGTAATTTCAGAACCAAATGTTGAAGCATTTAATTGCAGTTTTAGTTTTGTTTTTTGTTTATTTGTTTGTTTGTTTGTTGCCAAATATACTTTTCTTTTGATCAGTCCAGTTCCACAGGTATCACAAATCTTTTCAAGCATTTTCTAATGAAATGCCAAAGTGTTCTCATTTAACTTTTCTCTTATACTGTGAAGCTGTCAGGAAGATCAATGTTTCACATCACACTGATCAAGTCAGATTACAGATTACCTTTCTTTTCTCTTTCTAAACTGAAACATTATTTTCCCATATTCCACACCTTGTCAGTTAGTAAATTTTGGATTACCTCTGATCTGTGAGCATAACTATATCCCAGATATCAGAACCCAATTTTTGTTCTATACACTGACTTTTGACTATTACTGTGTGCTATTGCCCACTCCCACTTCCTGCTTTAATGGGATAACAGACTTTTCATTTTATCTTTTCAATCACAACGTCTGTAACACAGGGGGAAAATTTGACAAAAATACTTACGGAAGATGAGTCTCACACTGTGGAATAATACCTTATCAGCAGGATTGAAAGACCAAAATATTAACCAAGAGGTGAAGATGATAAAATGAAAAAGTAAAATGCAACCTCAAACCCCCAGCCCATCTGGAACAAGGATGGAAGATTGAGACATGGAAGACACTAGAAGACACATACCCAAAATTTCTGAAAAGATATTAAGTTAAGGAAAGAAAAAATCCACAAGGCTACAGAGGGAATCAGATCAGAAATAAGCTCTCAAGTAAAAATAAATAAGTAAATGACAACTTTAATGAAGGAATTGCATCTCAAATGACCAATATGGGAAACACACAGAATGCATGAGACAGATGTAAAAAGATATACATGAAATTAAAACTTCCATTGAAAACTGGAAAAACTACTTGAATGAGGCAGAAGATATACTTTCAGACCTTGAAGACAGGATCATGACTCTTGATAACAAAGAAAAGAATTCTCAAAATAACAAGGGACTGGGCCTGGGGATTTAGATCAGTGGCACATCACATGCCTTGGAAGTTTGAGGCCAAGAGTTACATCCCTGGTACCAAAAACAAACACAAAAAAAATAACAAGGGACCATGAAGTAGCAATTCAACAGCTTCAAGATGATGCTAAGAAAAGGAATATAAGACTGATAGGTGTAAATGGAAATGGAGGAGTCAATGCAAATGGTATAAAAATTTTCTTTTTGCAGAAGTAATAGGAATTTTCCAAGTGTGGGAACATAATCTGAAATACACATAAGTAAGATATAGATCTCCAGAACTACAATAACCAAGATGGCAGAAATTCAGCACAAAAACAGAATATTAAAAACTTTTAGAGAAACCAAACAGATCACCTATCAATGAAAGCCATTTAGAATCATAGTCAACTTCTTAAACCAAAACCTCAAGTTAAGAATAATTTGTAGTGAAATGTTTGAAGCCCTGAAAGAAAACAACTTCCAACCAAGATTTATGTACCCTGCAATACTATCTTTGATAGTGGAGAAGTTACTTCCATGACAAAGAACAGCAGAAGACACTCATATTCACAAAACCAACATTAGAAAGAGTACTGAAAGATATCTTAGATAAAGATAAAAGTGACCAAAATTCCCAAAACAACAACAGAAGGAAACCACCAGGCAGGGCAAGTAATTAAACAGAGGGGAAAAGCATGGAACCAACAGAAAAATAACATGACAAAGATAAGCCTATATATATGTATATGTATA